>PVKU01006342.1:0-74965 GCA_004027475.1 Anoura caudifer
AAAAAAGAAATGAGCAATGAATAACAACTTACCACTTGTGAAGAGAAGAATTCTGGGATCCTGAAAAAAAGGGGAAAAAATATTTGACTGAAAGATAAAAACATTGATGATATAAAATTCTACAAAAGATTTGGCTGAATATAAGATCTATGTAGTCTCCCAATGGAAACTAGACTTAAGTCTTATAATGGCTGCATGATGCTAAAAGGGATTATAAAAAGTACAAAGCCAACTCACAGAAGGCTATCCACGTGAAAAAGGAAGAGCACTAGATGTGGAGTCAGAGGGTGTAAGCTTTAATCGTAATGGCTAATTAAAAGTTAGGGGCAGTGGCCTGAAGCCCACCCTTTGACCAAACTGAAACTCAGTATTTTGGCTATAATGTGGAAACATTAATACCACAATTACCAAATTGCACCTACAATGTGTTAAAACAGTGGGAATTAAAAGTCATAAAATGTATAGAAGAAGCTATACACTGTAAACTCAGTGCAAAGAATACTAATTGAGAACCCATGTTTCAAATATTGTAGAAAGTGGTGATGACAAATGAGATGTTCCTATTACTCAGAAATATAAAACACTAGTATTGTTAGTGTTTTATTTAGACCATATCTCTCATGGTAATAATAGACCTTAGTCACATGTTTTTCTACCTTCTGGAAACTTAGATTAATCCCCAGGATATTTGTGAATTTATTTTTCATCCTAATGATGCTTAATAATGTTCAACTTTTGAATTTCTTTCCTATGCTTCCATTGAGTCTAGGATCAGGCCAGGTATATACAAAGTAAGAAGTTATTTATATGATACAATTTCAGGGGCCTTGAATGAGGATCCCTTGCTTAGGAATAGCTCTTCATCTGACTTAGACCAAATGACTTCTATACCTAGCTAAAGGATATGGTAGAATAATCTGGCATATAAACAAGTACTAAAAACAGAAGAAAAGCTGAACAAAATGGAAGAAATAGCTATGGAAACTCAGAGATGTAACAATTACTATTGTCATAGAATAAAGATGGAATGTGTAAGAGATGGTTTTTACAGATGACAAGATAAGGCAGATTCAGGGAGGCCATGAAGAATGTGCCACCATTGCAAGTTGGAAGATGGGTCACTGAAGATCTGGAGGAGGTAGAGTGAAAGCATAAAGTAATAATGAGGTGAGTGGCACAAACCCATCATGTTCAAAGACAATTCAGTAAAGAAAATATCTGTTTATGCCTGCAATTTGTGTATATTTTTCACCTTTACATAGCACATTGCCAGAGAGGGAGGAAAAAAAAGAGAAGAGAAGGAAGGAAATAAAGAAAAGGGGAAGTAAAATAATTAGTTAGCTTTTTCATCCATCCGATTGACATTTTTTAAGTGAGATACAGAAATAAGCACAATAGAAGTGTGTCAACTGGTGAAGCCTTTTTGAAAGGAAAGCTAACAATGTTCATTAAAACTAAAAATGAGTATAACTTTGAAAACAATATTCTACTTCTATGAATCTACCTAGCAGTAGTGTACAAAAAAATTTATTTATTGGTGTGGAGGTCATAACAAAAACTAGAAATCAACCTACACATCTGTGAATAAGGAAAAGGCTAAAAATAAACTACAGCCTATTAATATAATGGGAATAGGATTTATTTATACTTTCTGATATAGCAAGCCACATACACATACTTATGGAAACAAGTAAATTGCTAAGGAATAATTATCATAAAATATCACTTAAAATATCTTAAGAGAAAACATAAAATTATTAACTGTGGCTATTTTTGGAGGAAAAGATTTTGCTTTTCATACACTTGGGAGTTTTAAACTATTTTATATTGAGCATATCTACCTCTTAAGATAAAATAAATTTAAAGACTAATAGTATTGAAATATTAAGCAAAAGCATATTACATTAAAATAATATAAGCTTTATAGTTATTAAATACATGATTTATAAAACAAAAGCCAGAAGCAAAGAAGGAAAAGTTAAAAAAAGGAAACTGCAGAGGACAGAGGATTGGGTACAGCCAGTGGTAAGGGGGGCAGCGGAGGCTCTGGGCAGAGATTATTACAGGAGAAGAGCTTCCATTGGTGTGCTAAGAAGCTGCACTTCCTAGTGCTTCCTCATGCTGGGTGCACACTAAAGTCACTGGGTGAGCGTTTTAAAAACAGCCATGCCTGACCCCGATCCAGATCAATTAAATTATATCAGTGTTTTAAAAAACACTAGTATACAGAACATTATACTAAATGAAATAAGCCAGTCAGAAAAAGACAAATACCCTATGATTTCACTCATATGTGGAATCTAATGAACAGACTGAACTGACAAGCAAAACAGGACAGACTCATAGATGGAGAGCAGACGGACAGCTCTGGGCAGGGAGGATTAGGGGTGGAGGGATCCAGCAAAAAGGAAAAAAGACGACAGTGTGGTGAGTGTGAGGGTGAGAGGGGTACGTGGAAGTGGAAGTAGGTATAAGGGGGATAAATGGTAATGGAAAAATACAATAAAAAATTAACAAAAAAATTTTAAAAATAAACTAAGTTTAAAAATAAATAAATAAATAGAAAACAGTAGCATAGTCAAAGGATTTACGAATAGTTGCTTGGTATTTGGGGTTTTGTAATTTGTTTCTGTCTGTTGTTACTTTTTGTTGTTTCAGGAGGCAGGACAAACACACAAACATTATTAATCTAGACAAGTCTGGTAATGTATGGAGGAGAAAGGGGAGTGGGAGAAGATGAGGAATAATCTTATTAAGTCACTACCAGACTCAGCAGAACAGGACAAGGTTCCGAACAAATGGCAAACAGAGCTGCTGGGTTCTCATCATAAAGCAAGGGCAGCCTGAGGACAGGCTGAAGCACTGAGCAACAAAGACCTAACCAGGTTTGTGCATATGCTGTTTATCAGGCTCTGGCCTGGCACCTTACATGCAGAATTTCATTCCATGGGCAGTTCTGCATGGAGAAAAGCACCCTTAAGTCAGATATTGCCTGCTACAAAATTCAGCACAAGGTCACCGATTTCAAGGATTAAAAAATAAAAAAATGACTGAGCCATTAAAACTCAATAATATTTTTAAATCAAATAAAATGCTTATCCAGGGACTTCAAACTGTCAGCCTGCTCTTCTGTCCTGTTTCCCCCAAGCACAGCATCTGAGTTACTGCTGGGTTTGCACCCTGGAATGGGACTACCGACAGTCTCCAACAGCACAAAAGGAATTAGACCAGACTTGTGGCAGGCAGAAGGCAAGTCTGAGTGGCAACCATCTGAACAAGGCAGAATAAAAAGTAGACACTCTCCGAACTCCCATTTTCTGCAGGAGAGACTGTGAAATAGTAATTACCTATATTTCCAACTGAAAAGGAATAAAACTTTACTTGACAACTGCATTTAAGAGCACTCAAAAGAAGCAGCCAGGTACAAATCTGTGAAAATCATAGGCCCTCATTAGTCATCTCACAACTAGTAAAAGAAAAATGAGACAGAGACCACCCACCTCATCTCGGTACGCTGCTGCATTCAGTTCAACGAAATCCTCTCTGTAGTTCACTGAGAAATTGCGGGCATTCACCAGGTGGGCAGCCACGTGCACCCCTACAGAATCGCACAAAGTGCAAGTCAGAGGGATTTTCAGATATGTTTTAGGAAGAGGAGTCAGTTCCTCTCTCTAAATAAACACAGGGTCAAACTTTGACAGCTATGTGAGCAATAAAATATTACATTTAGAAGGGGAGTTTTAAAGATACAAACAATCCTGAGTATACAGTTTCAGTATTTAAAATCATGTAAAGAAACTGAATTTTCAAAGGCTAAAATAAAATAACCCTAGTAAGTCAAAGTTAGACAAAAATACACATGTGCACACACACACATACACTTACAAAAGCAGCAATATAATAATATGGGCATTTACTTATTTACTGAAGCAGCTCCGAGATATTTTAGATGCTCCACACCTCTCTTCTCTCCCAAAACTCCAAATCTGTTATGTATCTTGTATATTTCACTGTCACTCAACCTAATGTATAGACTCACTGAAAGGCTTTTAACTAGTGAAAAATTTTCACAATCTATACATTTAAATCATAATGTCCTAAACCCAATAGCAAAACTGTTGGTAACCATGTGACGAACACTCAGTAAAATGATAAATAGAATTTAATTATCTGTCTACAATGGCACAATAAACAGAGTTCCCAACTGACTCAGAGCTCATACAAGATAAAGAAGTTTTAGAAAATTACTAAAGAGTAGAAGATAAATTCATGTTGGCATGTCAAGGAAAAAAGAAATTATCTTGAGGAGGTTGGACAAGGAGGGAGCAAATGACCTTGTGTATTGAATTATAATGCCCTCCTCCTTTCCAACCTTTTCTTGTAGGTGAAATATGGTTTGAATTAACAGCATAGTATAATGTGTAGGAAAGAACAACAGATAATTAGTTGGGAACCTGTTTTCTTGGCTTGTATTGCTTGCCTACCAACACCTCAAGTTACTTCTCTATAAAATGACAAAAATAAGAGGCTTAAAGTGGTAAGTGATCCAAAATTGCTTAGTAAATCATTAAAGTTTACATAAATATACAGAGGTACTGGTTTGAAAGAAGACATGGCTTAGAAATTAGAAAGCTCTACAATCCCCTCAAACCTAGCAAATGAGATATAAAGTAACCAAAAGTTCTGACTTACTCTGAAAGACAAAGCAAAGTGAGAGAGAAGGACTGGAATTCTAAATAACCCAAAAATTGTTTAAAGGATTTATAAGCTCCTGCCAGTGATCAAGCGAGAAGAGGGAAGAGAGTCTCATAAAAAGTAAACAGGAAATGAGAAGTGGGTTAATTAACAAGCAAGAACCAGGTTTCAAGGAAATAAAACAAAGGATATTTAGGTGAGACTCGATTTTGGCACAGCTATAAAACATTATTTAAATAAAACTGTCTGTGTCCTATAGCTTCACCACTTCAGAAGTAACTAGTAAAAAATGTTTATTTAAAATGAAAGGTTTATATGTTAATTACATACTTTATGGCTTAAAAGTGTAAAGCCTTCCTCAGTGGAATTGTCATTCTCTCTGAATTCTCCTAAATAAAAGTCGTAGGGAGTAGCTGTGTGAGACCCATGCTTAAGGAGTACATTCACCTTATTCAAAAGGTCTTTAGGGTCAAAAGAATCCAGGGATTCTAACTTTAGTGAGCAAGGAGAAAGCTATACCAGGCTCTTTGTATCGATTTTCTCATTTAATTCTCACAATAAAACAACAGGTAGATAAACTCATACCTATTTTACAGATGTGAAATCTAAGGCTAGGAAGGTAACTTAGCCAAGGTCAGACCACTAGCCAGTGGCAGAACGCAGACCCCCCTGGAAAACATGCTCGTTCAAGGCAATACGCTACACTGTCTCAGGCTCGTCGTTGTTCTCCAACTGAACTAGAATATTTGGACGCCAAAAAAAAATTTAGAGCAAATCAAGTTATAAATGCTAACATTTTATGATCCCCCACCATTTCTGACCTTTCACCTCTCCTAGCTCCAATCCATCCCGAACGCTTATCACACCCTTGGCCCTCACCTCTTCCTGGACTCTTGGAGTCAGTCTTCCTTGACTCCATCCCCGGACTCAAGCTGCACTGGAGTTCTAATCCCATCCCTAAGCCTCTCCCCATCTCTCAGCTCCAAAGGTGGGAACCACCAATAGGAAGACAGATGTTCAGACATAGAACTGTAAAGAAGTACTTGGCAATTTTTTAAAAGCTGAAGTTTTAATGATAGCTTGGTAGTAGCTATATTAAAACACTCCTGATTAAAATGGCCTTACATAAATATCCAAACCAAATGTCTTACAAATAACAACCAGATAAAAATGTCTAGGGCTATGCCACTAAGATAATTAATCCCTAGGACTGCAAATTATAATAACAAATTCTACCCTAAGAACTTCATATGCATGTTCTCATTTGCTGTCATACAGTAAGGCAGAAGAGCGGTTGGCAATAAAGACATCCCATCTCCAGAGTCCACGTACTTAATACATTTATTACTTTCTGTTCTAAATTTTTTTAAAGTATTACATAAGTACTCAGGATAAAAACTTATTTTAAACTGACTCTTTTTTCTTTCTTTTTTGTTAAATTTTATTGGCGTGACATTAGTTAATAACATCATAAAGGTTTCAAGGGTACAATTCTATGACACATGATCTGTATATTGCCCTGTGTGCAATATGATGCTTAAAAACCAAAAGGTTCTCACTTTATATTTTTAATTGGAATTGAGCAGGATAAATTTCCACAAATTTTTGAAATATGTGCTCCTCTAGCCAAGTATTCAATATTATTATCAAAGAAACATATATCAAATAAAATTTCAAGTGGTATCATATTCAACAAATCTACATTTTGCATTCTAATTCTATGCTTTTAAACTCCTACCATATTATTAGAGCTTAAAAACTCAGTCTGTTTCTTCCAATTTCTTAAATGAAATTATTTACTTCTAGGAAATAATCATTATCAGTTTGGAGGCCAATGTTTTATAAGAAACATTTTACAAGACACCTTTTTTCTGTAGCACCACTAGATAACTCTTTCTAAAATCATGAAAGAGAAAATTAAACTATATAAGAAAATCACAAGTTGGTGGCGATAATAATTTATAGAATAATAAAAACAGCATTTCTAAAATGTGTTATTATAACATACCATGCCACATCTTTTGGTTTTCTCACCTGAGAAAATACAGATGGTAACACCACAGGTTATGTGAAATGTTCTGCTTTTATCCAACAATCTTCTGGTTCTCCTGCTTGCAACCTAAATAAAAATCACTCAGTATTGTAAAAAATGACACAGTAAATAAGATATATATACAAGCTTTTCACTATAACACTGTTTATAATATTAATGTTTTAGAAATATGGCAGAAGTCTATCAATTAAAAAGTAGTGAGATGAATTATGATATAGGTAATCAATGGTACACTCAAACCATTATACAGAATGTAAGAAGATTTATTATTAGTGTGGAAAATGTGCAAGATATATTGTTAGGTAAAAAAAGTTACGAAACAAATCCTATATTGTTTAAATTATATGTTAACATATCAGTAGGCATTTACCCCAAATGTAATCAGCAGGTGTTCTGGCAAAGTAATATTAAAGGAAACCTTCATTAATTACTGCACATATTTCTGGAATGTTTACATTTCACTATATACAGGGTCCAGCAAAAGTAACACCTGCTTGAGTGTGGCTGGTAAGGTAATAATGTGAGTGTAATAATTTATAGTTTTAATTTGAACATTTCACTTGAAATGTCATATGGTGTGTTTGAGTGTGACATTGTTCTGTTACAGAATTACATGCTTATGATTTTGTAATAAAAGACTTAGGAGTAAAAGAGAGGCATTATTAGTGCCAGACTCTGTATATGATTTCTTTTTATAGTAAAAAAATAAGACTTTTTAAAAATAAAGCAATTTTATTTGTGGTTTTAAATGCCTGCTTGATCCTAAGAAAAATAAAATGTCAAGCATCTTTGAATACCTGTGTTTCACACTAGGGGAAAATCCTTTAAGACATTAAATAGTGAGAGACTTAGATGGGTACTTTTCTTTTCCTGCCATTCATCTTTTCTTTCTTTACTTCAAGTCAGTGGCCAGCCACAGGGATCAAAACCTAGCATTTTAAAATGGTTGGCAACCAAGAGTTATTTCCACAAATTACCACATTAAAGATAAAGACTTTCCAAATACAATTACATAAAAAAGTTGAGAAGTTTTGCCATAGTAATTCCAGGCGTATAAACTTCACAGGACATCAAAGTAACCTCACATTAACAACTTCTTGTAAAATATCAATATCAAAATAAATAAATATCAGTATCTGTTCAACAATGCCTTGCTATCTTAGCATAGAAAGGAATGACCACATGCATACACCACACACACACACACACGCACACACACAGGAGGGTAACTGAAGACAAAAGAAATTCAGTTGAGTTTTAACTTTCCAAGTGCTGTTGTTTTCTTATATACTTTATTTTACAACACTAAATAGCCACACATGACATCACTATTTAATCAAGACACCTTCTCTAAGCCTACATGGCTCAAAACAGGTTATAAGCTTTAAGAGAGAAATTGCCACCAACACTGGCACTCAATCTATGTATTGCTCAATAGCCTTAGGGCTTGTGTTTGCTCACCTGGATTTAACCAAGTGAAAAGCAGGATCTCAGTGAGGCATGGTGCAGTCCCAGAACTGGGACTGATCTTAGTTCTGACATTCACTAGTCTCACGATCCTCAAGTTACTCAAACTCTGTTTGCCTCAGGTTCTTCATCTGTAATACCTGACTGCAGAGTGAGTCATTGTGAGGATTCACAATTACATGTGTGAAGTGTTTAGCACAGTACTTGATACCGCTGTTAATAACTTTTTTATTAGCCTCTGCCTTCAATGTTGTTATCTGAAATAGCTCAGTGATCCTCTTGAAAGGTGACATGGTCTTTACTGTCATCTTTGAAGCAACCACTCTAGCAGAAAGGCAGACCATGAAAACTATATAGGACTAACATGCCACAGTTACACTTGATTTCTATGCTGCAATCTGTAACTAAAATTTTATTGTTCTTACCTTCTGGGATCCTCGAAGGTAAGCCAGGAGTGTCCGGCACATGGGTAAAAGGATAAGGCTGCAGTTGAGGTTAAGAACAGATGCAGAGGCTCTGCTTAGACACAATCCTAGCTGAACAAATAAGGCAAGGGTCAAAACACAGTCAGAGACAAAAGCAAGCTGCAAACACACGCAGACCTCATGCTGCTCCTCCTCTGAGGATCATGGTAAAGGTGACTCCTTCAAGAGTCTTGAATAACCTTCCACTTTCCTCACACCAAAAACCCCCAAGAGAAACTGGTCTCTTTCTGCTCTGCATCACCATAGAAGCTAGTCACCTCTCATTTCTACTACTGTTATAATAATCTGAGTACATCCTTCCACCACAAGGTCAATATCGTGTTCTGCCCCCACCATGCTGTTCTAGGTATCAAAAGCCCTAGAGAACCTTGGTATATTCTCCACGTCCACACTGGTGCACTGTTGAATGCTTTGTCAATAAGGTACTGAGAATTTCAAACAAAGCTTTTTGTTATGTTCTATTCAATTTTTCAATTTTTTTATTATAGTTGATATTCTCTATCTAGAACACTCTGGGCCCCCACAGAGCCCCCCTCCACACCAGCACCTGCCTTTAAGCTCTTCATTTCACTATGGTAACTCTACCCATCTTTAGGCCTTAAGCGCAACTCTAGAGTTTGACCCTGACCCAAAATTAGGAGAGGTCCCAGATCAGCTGTGCCCTGTACAAAGCTAATCAAAAGCACACTGCACAACATGTTTTTCAAAACATCAGTCCCTGTCAGTATTGATGAAATACTTTTTGGCAACTGACTCTTGCCAGACTGTTATCTGTTATTGGCAGGTACTAATCACATACTTCACATGAGTAGTGATCACATGAAAATAAGAGTTATGTCTATACACTTTTCCCAAAATAAACATAAAACTACTATTTTAAGGATATTGCCTAAGAAATATGTGTAAGTCAGATGCTTTTCTTATCATGAAATGGTTCATGCCCCCGAGATTTCCAGCTTAACTCTTGGCAAAACAGCAACTCTGTTACACAGTATTTATTGTCAACATATGAAATGCTGTCCCTGAAGGGGAGACAGGTAATAAATAGTGTCAGGAAAGCAATAATTTCCATTGACTTGTATAAAAAGTAATTAATATTTCCAATTAGGCTACTTCTACACTATGAGTTCAACACCTTACCAAGACAGATCTCTGGACTACCAGAAAAAATGTTAAATATAATCTTCTCACCTCAATCAGCAAAATTATTATCCTTTGAAAGTGACAGATTTCTGTTGTTTAGGCCTCCAGATAAATAAAATAACTTTTCTCTCTTTTGATCTGGCATCTATATATAGGAAAATTTTAACTCAAGGGGTTTTAGATGATATTTTTACCTGCAATTTTAATGTATCAGGATAATAATTCATTTGAAATAGATCAGCTAAAATCTATCATATTTAAATTTAGGACTTAAGAGGTACAAATAAGTTATCCAAGTTTCCCTTGTGGTTCAATGTTTAAAGAAAATTCTTATACTTCATTTTCTAAATATTTTTGTGTGTCTGGAAGTGTTTTATTGTTGTGTTTATATTAAACCACACAGCAATTTAATTCAAAGTGACTTTAAGTGCCCCCTTGGGATAGATGGGGTTTATTTTGGCATTCCACTTCTTCCTTTAGATGCTGCAAAGCGTAACCGGAAATTTTACCAAGGACTCATTTCCACATGTATGTTTTTTCCAGAAGAATACTTTGTTCTTTAAACTGAGATGAAATTTTTTCATTAGGTTACCAGAGTACAAATCCCCTCATTCAGAAATGGTGGAGGAAGTGAGGAAAATGGAGGCACACCCCAGTCAAGTGGCAGCGTCACCTACTGACTTACAGGGGGACACTCTGCAGACCACAACGTTCGTTCCTTCGTGACCTCGTTAAGAAAAAGCTGCCTCAAATGTTCAGTAAAAAGAAATGATGGCCACCTTAAGTTCTGTGCCCTGCCCACTCTGTGTGAATAATGCATTTCACCATCCCGAGGGGCCTTAACCTGCCAGTCCAGTTTCTGCCTTTCATTCAGGTTTGCTGTCACTAGATGGCAGTGACACTTTCATGGTTAAAATACGACCTGTCAAGGTTTCTGAAACTTAATTGCGCATTCCATATGTAATTTTTGAAACTGAAAATATATTTTAGATTGATATTAATCAAACATAGCTTAGTCCTCGTTGTAGATAGAATGTTTGTGTCCCCCCCAAATTCGTATGTTGAATCCTAATGTGACGGTATTTGGAGGTAGAGGCTTTGGGAGATAATCAGTCCATGTTACGCATTCATGCCCTTACAGAGGAGGGAGAGACAGCTCTGCCTCTTCTCCATGTGAGGAGACAGCAGGAAGAGGGGGCCGCCTGCAAGCCAGGAAAAGGGCCCTCACCTGACATGAATCTGCTGGTACCTCTATTTTCAACTTCCCCATCTGCAGAATCATGAAAAATTCATCTTTGTTGTTTAAGCCACCCATATCTATGCTATTTTGTTATAGCAGCCCAAACCAAGGCAGTCCCATAGAAAATTATAAGAAAATAATGCCATTTGAAGCAAACTATAAAAGAACATAGCATCTGGGTATATCAAGTGGATGGTCATTTTCTAAAATCTCAAATTCATGGCTTCTTATCTCAAGTCTGCCACTTAATAACTATGAATCTTGATCTTGTTAACTGCCCTGACCTTTATAGTCGAGAAGGATAAAATGTCCTTATCTGTAAAATTAATATATTTAGCTCTTAAGACTTTTGTGAAAACCAGTTTTTAAAAACACCAGCAATATATAAAATTAACTTACTGCCTTAGGGTCACTGTATCCCATCCCTTCTCTAAATGTTCTTTTCTGTGCTTCACAGTAAGTGTGCCATTTGCATTTTTCATTCAACTCACTTACTGTGATATGCACATACTGCAAGGCACCAGGAGTTCAACATTGAGCTAAAGACAGAAAATGACTTTCGCCTTAGGATGGTTATATTTTAGTAGGGGAAGCAGATATTGTAACAGTGATCAATGCTGTGAATGAGAAATACAGAATATGAGCATGTGTAACACGACATGAGATCTCGATAGGAAGGTTCGAAACACTTCCTTGCTTAAGGTAAAACTGAACTGAGACGTGGAGGGTGACAGCAGGCCTTATCTAGGAATGAGAAGGCCATCCATGCGGAAAAGATGAAAAATAAAACAGACACAGACATCAGCATGGTGATTAGCGAGGGAAAGGGAGTTTGGGGGAGGCAGAGGAGGACACAGGGAGGACAAACGGTGATGGAAGGAGACTTGACTTGGGGCAGTGAACACACAATACAATATAGAGATGATGTGTTATAGAATTGTACACCTGAATGTAACCCCAATAAATTCAACAAAAAAGAAAAAAGATTGAGTTGAATGACTTTGAAATACTTAAAGTAAGATACTTATGCTATTGAATTAGGTATAGGAAAGGAATATTTAAAAAAACAGCATGAGAATTGATGTGTGGCAAATGGGAACATGGTTTAGCATATGAGAAATTACTAGTAGCCTGATGTGGTTGGGTTGGAAATGGAGGGTGATAACAACATAAAACTGGAGGGAAGAAAGTAGGGGTAGACTTTATTGGCCTTTGGAGGCCATGTTAAGAAGGTGTACCTTTATCCTAAAATTAGTGCAGAGTTACTGTGTTTTAAGCAGGGAAGTGGTATGAGGACATAAGTATCAGGTAATGATCACACTGACTGAAGTGTGGAGAACAAATTGAAAGTAATTTTGGCAATTACATTACTTTGTGTTGTTAATCATCACAAAAGTGAAATTTTGTTTGAGACAAGGACCACGTTTTTCGGCAAATGTATCTGGGTCTTTTACAAAAAAGGAATTCAGTTCTGAATAAATACTTTACTAAATTTATTTTGCTAAATGATTCACTCAAACATACTTTGAAAACTGGAAAATTAAAACAGCCTAACCCACACCCCCCATCCACAGTGTCTACCCCCTCCAGTGTCTATTCACAACCCTGACCATAGTTTGAATTTTCTCAGAATCAGCAGCTTATTTCACTGTCAAAGCTTCTACTTTGTTTTCTTACATTTAGATGAAATCTGTACCTCTATATAACTTCCACCTACTGGGCAAGGTACTCTGGATATACCTAAGACAGACATTCAAACACTGAAAATAAAAGTGGAATGATTTCCCAGACCAATTTTGTTTTCTTCGACCAATTTTGTTTTCTTTGACCAATTCTGTTTTCTTCATGCTAAACACAATTAGGTGCCTATAAAATTCCTGATATGATTTTCATGTCATCTCAGTGACCTTTCCCAATTCACCAGAATTCACCACACGCTCTATGCAGACTAACTGGAGAGAGCAGTATGGAAGATTGTCATTTCTCTCACTGAGGAAATTACCTGCTTATTCCATCTGTGTTACATTGTGGGGTGATTATGTCACATAACGACTCATCTTGGGTTTACAACATACAGATTCTCACATGAAATTCTATTATATTATAATCCCCTCTGTCCTATAGGGAAAAAAAATGGAGGTGTGAGAGAGCAGATGCACAATGGAAGAACTGAATAGCTTTAGCCCATTATATCGAGTATGAATCCTGTATTCTGATGTATTATTCCCTAATTTGCCTTCGCTGAAACTTTTACATTCATTTTTTCTACATCTTTATCTAAGTTCTTGACAAAGCTATTAAAATGTAACAAAATCCTATTAAAATAATTTACTCTGGAGAAAATTTGCAAACTACCTTTTCTAGTAAATTAACTTTTAAATAAACATTTTTCTTTCAACTGGGAATTTTCTCAACAATTTGGGGGAAATATAATGTGACATTTTACCTCTATACATAACTATTGTTCAAAGAGATTTTAAAAGGCCAGTGAAGTATTAATAGTAAGCTTTAATAATTGGTCATTTTCTAGCTAACTCTTGGTGAGTCAACAATTAGTCACTTCTAGGAAAAAATAAGAATAAAAATTACCATAGAGGTTTATATAATATATTTTATGTTCTGATTTGGTATTTTGTGTTTGTCTAAAATTATGTAAATTTGTACTAATTGAGTTCAATTTTTTAGATTCTTTTCTCCTAAGAAAAAATGTTTAATCAAACTAAATGAAGCCTACACAATACCTAATTCTCACGTTTTATACTCACAGAACTGCAGCTCTTTCACGAGGCCTTACAAGTCATCATTCCAACTTCTTTTTGCTGCCACTTACACCCGTTTATAAGGAGGCAAGGACTAGAACCCAGGTCTCCCTCCACGCTCTCTGCCATTTCCCTAACAGCACTCCACTCCCCAGAACAGAGATGTGAATTCAGGCACCTTGTCTAGGGTTCTTTCCAAACCATAACACTTTCTTACTCTTTCAGTTTTTATACTTTTATCCAACCAGCAACTTCCCTTGTCATTTTGAGTAAATCTTTACACAGAGTCCCTAATCTGACTGCACACTGAATTAACTTGATGGACTACTTAAAAATAAACATATGGCCCTGACTGGTATGGCTCAGTGGGTTGGGCATCATCCTGCAAACCAAAACGTCCCTGGTTCAATTCCCAGTCAGGGCCATACCCATGCCTGAGTTGTGAGCCAGGTCCCCACTTGGGGGCATGCGAGAGGCAACAGATCAATGATTCTCTCACACATTGATGTTTCTTTCCCTCTCTTTCTCTCTCCTTCTCCTTTCTCTAAAATAAATAAATAATTTTTTAAATAAAAAATAAATAAATGTCTGCTGTACTTCCTAAAATTCTGATTACTGCCATATGGAACAGAGCCCTTAAGAGGTACAACCAGACTTGATAATACTTGGTAATCACTGTTTTAGAATATACTTTGAAGTCATACAAACTTGAATTTGAAACCCCTTTACCAGCTATGTGGCCTTAGGAAATTTTCTTACCCTCTCTTTCATTTTTCTCACTTATAAAAATTTTTAAAAATGACAGAGGTTTGTTATGTTAAATGAGCTTGTATAGTACTTAGTGCAGTGCCAGGCATACAATAAGAAATCAACAGGAGTCAGATTAGGAGCTATTAACGTCATCCTAGTCCCTCATCATGCGGAAGCCAAACCTAGTTTCAGAATTTAAAGGCTCTTACGGCGCGGCTTTCTGCAATCGCTCCTTCCAGGACTGTTTCCATCCTCAGCTCTAAGGGTGATGTTGTAGTTGAGGCTACGGAAGCTGAGCTTTATTCCACTCAACTGTATATAAAGAATTAAAAGAAAGTTCTAGTAACTAGTAGGTGTTCAATAAATGTATGATACATATATATTAATGAGTGAGTCTATGAGGTGATCCTTCAATGTCCTCATTTTGAAAATTAAGAAAAAGAATCAGAACCAAAAGATGACTATCTAGAGATCTATCTAGCTCATATCTAGTATCGTAACTCAGGACCTTCCCTTTCCATCATGCCATATTGCCCAGGTCAGCAACTCCACCTCCACTTCCCTAACCCTCCCCATTCCGGAGGCTGGGTTTTTCTCTACAGGACTGGGGACACCCAATTTGAAGAAAACCCTCAGGGCCACTGTAACTCTTTCATGAGACTCCATAGGTCATCTAGTCTGACCTTTGTTTTTATTCAACTTATACTAGAAATAAGCCATATTCATAACAGCATCAGGCCACTCTGCTATACTTTTATGCTACATGGCTCACTCAGCTCAACAACTGGATGCATTACCCAGATTAGCTATTCCAAGTTTTTACTGCATATCTTAGTACCCTATCCATAGCTCATGCTACTGCCACGCCTTCCCTTTGTGATAGCACTCCCTCCTCTTCCAACCTCCCTGCTAACTACCAGATGAACTCTATGTTCTGCAAATCTCAGCCCAAGAGACATTTTTTCAGGCTTTGCCAGGGCTGACATCCCTACCTATAGCCTCTTTCACACTTCCAAATGTCCCCATCCTTCAAATATTCTGAAATTGAGCATCTTTCTCAATGCCTCCTTTCTGCCTTTCACTGGAACCCCTTTTGAGCATTTAATCCATATATTGTAATGTTTTAGCTACATATCTCCTCCTCATCCCCCCAACAAAGCTAGCAGCAGCTGCACTGGACAGCAGCAAAGTCCAAACTGCCTCTTATCTTCGGGGACCTCAAAAACGCATGGTCATTAAGAAAGAAAATTATTTCAAAAAATATTTTTGGGAGAAAGCATACTTGTCACAATGAAAACCAAAAGAAAAGTAGTCATGAAACAGAAACATGAACAAAAAGAGACAACCGCATACAGCAGTCTACACGATTTCCAAAAGCAATGGTAGGTACTTTTTATAGTCTTCACAGTAACCAAAAGGGTCCATGGCAGAAAATCAGAACAATTTATTTTTCCTATATACTTATAAGTCAAACCTGTGATTATAATTTAAACATTTAGTTTGAACCATTAATATATTATTATACATGGTATACTGTATATTATATAACATATAATTACATTATATAAATATATAGTATTTTAATTTAGAATATGATGGACATTCCATGGGAGTGAGATTGCACTTAAGAATTTAAAAATGACATTTCAATGAAGGGCTACTTCAAGAGTGGATTACTTAAATATTTTTATAAGATTTTGTATAAAAACAATAATGAATACCATGCCATGAGCAACCAGAAAGCAGTTAATAATAACTGCAGTAATTATTTTTCTTTTTAAAAAATCCCCAAATAAACTCCCAGTTCAGCCCTTGGGGTATATCCAAAAGCTCATGATGTCCCTTCATGATGTAATGAACTGTAATTCATTCCAAATGATGCTTGTGGGTTTCTGTCAACTAACAGCCCTGGAGACTTGTAACTGTGATGAAATTTTTGACTCAAGTTGATCTCTCTTCCCATCTATAAACTGCTTTTTAATTTTTTAAATAATGTCTCTAAAAGAAGCTATCAATTCTAAAGAAAGAAGCTAGGGGGAGTTTGTTTTTTTTTTTCCCCATACAACTGAAACAATCACCAAAACTATAATGTCCATCCCTGGTTTATATCTGGATTTCCTTATGCTCAACTCAAATCTTTCCTTTTATACGTCATCATCCTTCATTCTACCCTCTCTAAAAAAGAACATTGTTCCATGTTCAGTAGAAATGTGGTCTTTCCTTAGAGGATAATTTTGAGTCAGAAGAAAATATAGCTATTACAGAAGAAGAAATCAAGATTATAACATGGTATTTCTCATTGTGTCCCCCTTTTCTTCCCTGTGCTAAAAGCCAAGAGACAGAAAATATTTGCTTCTAGAATGTGTACCTGTCTAGAAAAGTTAAAATTCAACATAAATGGGATTCAGAATGCATATAAACAAATTCATGGGTTTTAAAGGCAATGCTGTTTAGTGAACAGGTCACCAGATTAAAAGGTATGAGATTTTTATCACAGGTAACAAACACTGTGACCCCTACCAACATCACTTGTCTCCAAAACCTAAAACTGAAGAATTTAAAACAGTAATAAAAACTTCCTCCACTTTTCCTCAGAGAATTATTCTAAAAAGTAAAGCATAAATATAAATATATCTCAAGTAAAAGTTTGACCTTTGTAGCTGACAAACATTAAAATGAATTTATGTTAATTCATGTATTCAATTTCTGTAGATATTCAATGCCTATCCCTTATGCTTTCCTCCTTTTTAAGGCACACCCACAAGGGTCTCAAGATTTACAGAGCATCTGATTTAATGTCATTGTTATATTTTGCTTCTTCTACAGAAATGATCCATGCACAGGGAAGGCCATCAAGGAACAGAATGGGCTTTGCAGAGCATTGTGGTCTAGAAAGCTAAGCCAGGTCTTGTTTCTCCTTCATCACAGGTCCAGCACATCTGATCACAATTACTGCGTATCCAGTCACCTCCTCTCAGCTACTCTTCATCAGGAACAATCATTCCAAATCCTTGAATCATTCCTCCTCATCTTTAAACCATTTTTGATTTCTCAACATTCCCCCTAAAGTTTAGATGACAAAACAGTTATGCTGGAGGCCTGAACACATGAAATACTTTCTGACAGGAAATAATACTCATAGCAATGGCACCCCCTCACTTGGTTAGAATTTTAATCAGACTATTCATAACGATATATATTAAAATTCATATATTATATAAGATATTGATTATTAAGATTTTTCTCTCATGTTGGTCAATCATACCCTATTTAAACATATCTATTTGACTCCTCTTGAACTCAATCTTATTTAATAAATTATCTTATTTGAATCCATAAACTTGTATTTAAATTCTTTGTCATCAAAATACTAGCAATCTTAACTAAGTCAGCATGTCCTCTAACTATAACTGTCAACTTTGAATGAAGCTGACTTTCTTCATCTTTCTTTGGGAAAAAAACAATACTGTCTCCAACAACCTATTGAAAGTGAAAGAACTCTTGATGCATTAAAATGGCCAATATGTCTAAGGGTAGGAATTCAGTAAAGATGGACTGAATAAGTGGATCACTTGGTACAGACTACGTACCTAAACTTTGCCATGCACACACACAGTAGTCACCCATCATTCACAGGAGATACATTGCAAGACCCCCAGTGGAGGCCTAAAGCAGCAGATAGTACCGAACCTACGTACACTATGTTTTTTCCCCTACAGCAGGCCCTCTGTATCTGGATTCTGCATCCACAAATATGAAGGGCTAACTAAGGGACGCAAGTACCCACAGACATTGGTATATGTGGTTGTCCTGCACCCAAACCCCACAGATACCAAGGGACAACTATATGTACATACCTATAATAAAGTTTAACTTATAAATTAGGCATAGTAAGAGGTTAACAAAAATAACTAATAATAATATAGAATAATTGTAAAGTATAAAAGTTGTATGAACATGGCATTATTAAGTAAAATAAGGGTTACTTGGGTCACAAGCACTGTGATAACACAATTGATCTGATAACCTTGCCAGCCTTACAGACAGGAAGCATAAACAATGTGGTCATAATGGACAAAGAGATGATTCACATTCTAAGGACACAAAGTGGAACAGAGATTTCATCATGTTACTCAAAGGACACACACTTTAAACCTTATTAATTATTTCTGGCATTTTTCATTTAATATTTTCAGACCTCAGTTGACCACAGTTAACTGAAACAAACCATGGAAAGCAAAATTGTGGGTAAGGAGGGACAGGTCACTATATAAGCATAAGACTCTTCTGACAAACTCCTCAGCAGAGTTTAATTGGTCAGCATACAGTGGCTCACACTAGTTCATCTCCTGATAAAACAATACAGTAAATCAAATGTAAGATGACAAGTTGGTACAATGGAGGAAGTGTGTATCAAATTGATTTCCTTTCTTAAAAAACTAACATTGAATAAGACCAAAAAAGCACACCTTGGCCTTTCATTTAAAAATAAAAGAACATTCAGATGTACTTTATTCAAATAATAAATTTGAATATTATTCAAATAATAAATTTGAATATTACTCAAATAATTTATCCTTATAAATTTCTATAAGGATAATCACTACAGTGTGATGTGCAATACAAAAACAAAAAAAGAATTGGACTAAAATGGTCAGCAGTAGAGAAATGTAAAACAAATTATGGTATACATTATGGGATACTATGTAGCCATTAAAAATAAGTTAAATCTGTATAGGAAAAATGAAACAATGTGCTATATATTACTGAATGAATACACGCATGTACACACGTGCATCTAGATGCACAGGCATAGATGCAGATGCAGACATTGACACAGATTATACAGAGACAGATGGTCACTTCTTCGAAGTAAAGGGGATTTTTTCACTTTTTCTACTGTATCATCAGTATTCAGCACATACGGAAGCATGTTTTTTGAAATGTCATACATTTTAATAATTAAGCATAAAGAACTGACTGGACAAATAACAATACAAATACAAAATAAAAGAAATCAATAGGCTAACATACTTTGAGATTCTAATAATATTCTCAGAAGATAGAATCCTAAAAACATTAGGGATATTCTGCATAATGATGTGTTTCACAGCATTTTTAAGTAAGTAAAGTAAGAGAAGCCAATTGATTGTTAAAAAATATAAGGATGTTGCCTGGCTGGTGTGGCTCAGTGGACTGAGTGCTGGCCTGTGAACCAAAGGGTCACTGGTTGGATTCCCAGTCAGGGCACATGCCTGGGTTGCAGGCCACGTCCCCAGTAGGGGACACGTGAGAGGCAACCACACATTGCTGTTTCCCTCTCGTTTCCCTCTCTCCATCCTTTCCCCTCTCTCTAAAAGTAAATAAATAAAGCCTTTAAAAATATATATAAGGATATTTAAGTTAGGTATGTTTTTATTTATTCAATAAAATATTAAAAATAAATGATGTACATTTAACAATAAGTTTGCAATAATACCAAGAAATATAATATAATGTTTAATTCTATATTTTAAAAAAGATTACAATGGACAAAAGCTAGGGGGGTGGGAATGGGAGGGGTCTGGGGAGGGCTAGGGCGGTGGGCTGGGATGGGAGTAGAAGACAGAAAACTGTAAGAACAACACATAAAATAAAATAAAATTAAAAAAATAAAAAAGATTACAAAACTATTTATTCTGAATGATCATATTTTAAAAAACAACTTGTATTTAGGAAAACAACTAAAATGTTAACTATGGTTATATGCAGGTGCTGAGATATAAATGACTTTTTGTGGCATTTCCCCTCATTCTGTATGATAAATATGGAAAAAAATGAACAAATATAAATATCATAAGAAAAACTATTTTCTAAAAAAGAAAAGTGGGGAAGATCTTAAAAGTACAACTTGAAGGGTAATATCTTTAAATAATGAAAATATGGGTGGCAAATTTGCTTTTATTTCTACTTTTGTGCTTTTTCCATTTTATCCCCTTAATCTTATGTATTATTTAACATTGGAAAATATATGATAGATTTTATGAAACTGTCTTGACAATATGTTCATGGCTTAAGGAGGAAGCTTTCGTAAGAAGGACATAAACTGCTGGACTCTAGCCTTCTGATAAATGAAAAGATATCCATTTAAAGCATAGGATCACTAAGGCAGGATAACATGACATAGGTATGGAAATAAACAGAGAAGTGTGGAAGTCACAATGAGTGACATTGCAGCTATAGAAGAGAAAGGGCGGTTCCAAGTAATGTAAAAAACAACTATTGGGGTAACAGGAAGGCACAAAAGACAAAGTTACTAATGCTTTAAGAGGGGCCCAAACATTAAATATCATTCAAACTATGGCTCCTGTGTGATATGTACCATACCATATTTCTTACACCATGGTTGGCTTATGTGCTGTTAAGACACTTTGAAAAACAGGGGGGTATATTTCAACATATATTAAGATATTAATAAAGAAAAGCATAATATACTGTCATGTGCAAAAAATAAAGCATAAAACAAATTAACAATAAACCCTCCATTCACATGCATTCTCACAAGTACCTGAACCTTGCTCAGGATTTTGGCTTGCTACAGGCTATCTATTATAGTTTACAGTTCAGAAAGATAGGGTGGATTGTTACTGTTGCAGTTAGTCTTTTTTTAATAATGCATTCTATTGTATCCACCTAGATTTTTAATGTTCTCTCTATATTTATTCCATTTCATACTTTCTAAGTTTGATATTGTATTTGTTATTATTCTTTTATTGTAATTGTGATTATCATTGTTTTTTAAAATATATTTTGATTACGCTAATCAGTTGTCTCATTTTATTTCTTCCCTTTATTCCCCTCAGCCCTTCACGCCTCCCTCCCACCAGCATCCCCCCCACTTAGTTCATGTCCATGGGTCATACATATAAGTACTCTGGCTTCTACATTTCCTATACTATTCTTAACCTCCCCCATCTATTTTGTACCTACCTTTTATGCTTATTCCCTGTACCTTTCCCCCCATTCTCTCCCAACCCCCTCCCTGCTGATAACCCTCCATGTGATCTCTATTTCTGTGAATCTGTTCCTGGTCTAGATGTTTGTTTAGTTTGGTTTTATTTTTTTGTTTTATTTTTTTTTTTTTAGGTTAAGTTGTTGATAGTTGTGAGTTTGTTGTCATTTGACTGTTCATATTTTTGATCCTCTTCCGTTTCTTAGATAAGTCCCTTTAACATTTCACATAATAAGGGCTTGGTGATGATGAACTCCTTTAACTTGACCTTATCTGGGAAGCACTTTATCTGCCCTTCCATTCTAAATGACAGCTTTGCTGGATAGAGCAATCTTGGATGTAGGTCCTTGCCTTTCATGACTTGGAATACTTCTTTCCAACCCCTTCTTGTGTTCAACGTTTCTTTTGAGAAATCAGCTCACAGTCTTATGGGCACTCCTTTGTAAGTAACTGTCTCCTTTTCTCTTGATGCTTTTAAGATTCTCTCCTTATCTTTAACCTTGGATAATTTAATTGTGATGTGCCTTGGTGTGTCCTTCCTTGGGTCCAACTTCTTTGGGACTCTCTGAGCTTCCTGGACTTCCTAGAAGTCTATTTCTTTTGCCAGATTGGGGAAGTTCTCCTTCATTATTTTTTCCAATAAGTTTTCAATTTCTGGTTCTTCTTCTTCTCCTTCTGGCACCCTTATGATTCAGATGTTGGAACATTTAAAATTGTCCCAGAGGTTTTAAGCCTCTCCCTGTTTTTTTTTGAATTCCTGTTTCTTCATTCTGTTCTGGTTCAATGGTTATTTCTTCTTTCTGCTCCAAAATTTTTTATTCAAGTTCCAGTTTCCTTTTCACTGTTGGTTCCCTGTATATTTTTCTTTATTTCACTTTGCATAGCCTTCACTTTTTCCCCCATTTTGTGACCATATTCAACCATTTCTGTGAGTATCCTGATTACCAGTGATTTGAACTCTGCATCTGATAGGCTGGCTATCTCTTCATCACTTAGTTCTAATTTTGGAGCTTTGATCTGTTTTTTTTTTTTTTCATTTGGGCCATATTTCTTTGTTTCTGCACACCTGTTAACATTATAAGGGGCAGAGACTTAGGTGTTCACCTGGGTGGGGCAACCCTCCTCACTATGTTGTGGTGCTGTATGTGGGGGAGGGGTCCAAGAAGGATCAATGAGGCCTGCTTGGGTCTTGCCCAGCTTTCAGTCACTTTCCCCACTACCCACAAGCAAATTGGGTTCTTCTGGTGCTGCTTCCTGGGTGGGTGGGTTTATGTACATTCTAGAACTTTGTGGGCTCTTCAATGAATTCCTGTGAGGTTGGGAGTTCCTCCCGCTGCCACAATTCCCACAGGTTTTAGCAACCAGAGGTTTTGAGGCTTTATTTCCCTGCACTGGAACTCTGGGTTGCACTGTCAGTCTCGCTCCCCAGTTGTTCCTCACACTTTATCCACATGCAAATGTGGGACCACCCAGTCCACCAGCCACCACTTTACCCACCCAGTCCTCTGGCCTCTGCCTTGCCACTCTGTTCTATCTGCCCTGTCTGCCCATCTCCAACCCTCCTACCAGTCTGTATAAATGTTTCTTCTTTAACTCCTTGGTTGTCACACTTACATACAGTTCGATTTTCTGGCAGTTCTGGATATTTTTTTCTTTTTAAATTTGTTGTTGTCCTTCTTTTGGTTGTGCAAGGAGTCAACATGTATCTACTCATACCTCCATCTTGACTGGAAGTGCTCTGTTTTTGTTTAAATGATTAATAGTATGATCAATAAATAAGAAAAAGCCATATAAATACAGAAATTACTACATAAAATACCTGATGCATTGGTATTTTGATAGGGATTACAATGAATCTATAAATTGCTTTAGGTAGTATGAGCATTTTAATGATGTTAATTCTTCCTATCTATGAGCACAGTGTATCCTTCCATATACTTGTATCTTTGTCAACTACCTTCTTCAATGTCTTGTAGTTTTCCAAATGGAAGAAATTATGCTAAGTGAAATAAATCAGAGAAAGATAAATACCATAGATTTCAGGTATATGGGGGGGCCAAAACAAAGAAACAAGCAAAACAGAAACAAACTCATAGGTACATAAAAACTGATGAGTGACAGATTGGAGGGCTGAAAAGAAGGAGGGATTAAGAAGTACAAATTGGCATTTACAAATCAGTCATGGGAATGTAAATTACAGCATACATGAACATAATCAATAATATTGTAATAACAATGTATGGTTCCAGGTAAGTATTAGACTTATCGAGGTGATTACTTTGTAAGTTATATAAATGCCTAATCACTATGTTGTAGACTCACTACGAAAAAAAAGAGAAAGACTCAGATAAACAAAATTAGAAATAAAAGAGGAGTTACAATGGGTACCACAGAAATACCAAGGACCATACAAGGACACTACAAAAGACTATATGCCAGCAAATTCAATAACTGAGAAGAAATGGACAAGTTCTTACAAATATATGATCTTCCTATACTGAACCAGGTAGAACCGGTAAAACTAAACAGACCAATCAACAGTGAGGAAATTGCAACAACCATCCAAAATATCCCCTGAAGTAGAAGTTCAGGACCACAAAGCTTCACTATCAATTTCTAACAAGACTTTGAAGATGTAATACCTATTTTTCTCACTCTTTCAAAAAACTGATGAGGAGGTGGTACTTCCTAACATATTTTATGAGGCCAACACATGCAGATGACAAGACCTCACAAGGATGAAACGCACACACACAACAACAACAATGACAACTATAGACCAATCTCTCTGATAAATACAAATGAAAAACATTTAAAATACTAGCAAATTGAATACAACAATACATTAAAGGGGTAATATGTCATAATCAATTGGGGTTCCTTCCAGAGGCACAAGAATGGTTTAGCATTGGCAAATCAATACATCGATGTGGTGCACCACATTTAAAAACTAAAGGATAATAATCATATGACCACATCAATAAATGCAGAAGAGCATTTGACAAGATACAAAATCTATTTTATGATTAAAACACTCAGTAAAGTGGGCATACAAGTAAACTACCTTAACATAATAAAGGCCATATTTGCCAAACACTCAGCTAATACCATACTCAATGACAAAAACTGAAAGTTTCTTCTCTAAGATCAGCAATGACACAAAGATGCCCATTCCACCAGTGTTATTCAACATAGTACTAAATTCCTAGCTGGAATGATCAGGCAAGTGAAAGAAATAAAAGGCACCCAAATTGGGAACGAAGAAGTGAAACAGTTGCTTTTTTGCAGATGACATGATTTTTTAATATAGAAAACCTAGAGATGCCACAAAAAAAAAATGGAAACAATAAACACAGTGAAGTTGTAGGTTACAAAATCAATGTACAACAATCCATTGCATTCCTATAACAATGAAATTTCAGAAAAAGAAAAAATTCCTTTTGCAACTGAAACAAAAAGAATAAAACATGTAGGGATACATTTAACAAAGGATGTGAAGGACCTACACAATGAAAACTACAAAATGTTATCAAAATAAACTGAAAAAAAAAAAAGAAATGGAAAGATATTTCATGTTTAGGGATTGGAAGAATCAACATAGTTAAAATGGCCATATTACCCAAAGCAATATATAGATTTAATACAAGCCCCATAAAAATCCCCATGCCATTTTTTAAAGGTTTGTAAGGAACCACAAAAGACGCTCAAAAGACAAAGAAATCCTGGGAGTAGTAGGAGGTAGGGGGAACAGAAAACAAAGCCAAAGGTATCATACTTCCTGACTTCAAATTATACTAAAAAGAGACAATAATTCAACCAGCATGGTATTGGCAGAAAAACAGAAATAGGCACCAATGAAACATAATTGAGAGCCCAGGAGTAAACAACTGTGTATGAAGAGGAACCCCCAAAAACTATTTTATTTATAAAATATTGTGTATTTATTCTTACATGTTTAAACTTTAGTCACCTTCAAAGTACTCTTTATTTGATGCAATATACCTACTGAGACATTTTTTTCTACTCCAAATAGTTTTTGAACTCATTTTGATGCCTTTTATTGCCCTGCCATTTTTGTTTCATCTCTTTCACTTTTTTCATACTGGGGAAAGAAAAATAAAGTCACTCAGGGTGAAATCAGGTGAATAGAGAGGATGGGGCATGGGAGTCATGCCATTATGGGACAAAAACTGCTGAACACTCAGCGCAGTGCGGACAGGTGTGCTCACAAATCGCCCATCATAAAATGGAAAATCCATTGAAAGAGTCTTCCAAAAAAAAATTCACTGAAGCCTAATGCAGCCTCTCACAACAACACTAGCTGGCAAACTGTTACAGATGGGTTCCTAGATCACTCATGTAGTAGCGGAAGCCTGTACAACAAGGGGCCTATCCTCCAGAAGATAATTCTGGGAGTTTTGGGGCCCCCCTCATACATTGGCAAAAATTTCCAACAGAGGAGCCAATAACATAAAATAGAGAAAAGAAACCCTCTTCAAAAAAAGGTGTTGAAAAAACTGGGCGGCCACTTGCAAAAGACTAAAACTAGACTATTTGTCACTTTACACAAAAACTAATTCAAAATGGATCAAAGACCTAAATGTAAGAACTGAAGCTATAAATTACATTGAAGAAAACATAGGTACTAAACTCATAAATCTTGGTCTTAATGACTTTATAAAATTGACCTCAAAGGCAAGGAAAGTAAAAACAAAAATAAATGAATAGAACTAATACATCAACCTAAAAAGTTTCTGCACAGCAAAAGAAACCACCAACAAAACAAAAAGGCAGCCAACCAAATGGGAGAAGATATTTGCAAACAATGCCCCCAATAAAGTGTTAATGTCCAAAATATATAAAACCTCATACACCTGAACACCAAACAAACAATCCAATTTTAAAAATGGGCAGAGAACCAAAAGAGACATTTTTCCCAAGAAGACATACAAATGGCCAACGACTGTGATATATGAAAGATATATGAAAAGATGCTCAACTTCACTAGCACTAGGGAAAGGCAAATCAAAACCACAATGAGATACACTTGTTAGAATGGCTATTATTAACAAGACAAATGTTAAGTATTAGAGAGGCTCTGGAGAAAAAGGAATCCTTACTGACTGTTGGTGGGAATGTGAACCGGTACAGCCACTATGGAAGACATGATGAAGGTTCCCCAAAAATTAAGAATAGACTTACCACATGATATAGCAACCTCTCTTCTGGGTATCTATCCAAAAATTTGAAAACATTTATTCATAAAGACATATGAATTCTGTCTGGAGACAGTCCAGCCAATGCTAATACAACAAGAACAGTTTGGACAACACAATCCAACCTGGCAGCCAAGGAGAGTGGACTGGAATGCACATGCACGAACAATGATGACTTCACCGTACTAGTCAGTGGGGGCAGTAGATGCCCTTGAGTGAGCATATGTACTTTGTGGCCATCAAATTCAAAATGACTGACATAGTACAGCGATGAATCTGCATCAAATTTTGCCTCAACATTCCTCCACAGAAACTACTCAGGTGATTCAAAAGGCTGCAGGTGTGGGCAACTGGTGATTGGCATCTTCGTCACAACAATGCACCTGCTCATGCATCGTGTCTCATGCAGTGTTTTGGTAAAACATCAAATCACCCAGATGACTCACCCACCCCCGACCTACAGCCCAGATTTGACATCCTGTGACTTCTGTTTTTTTCTCAAAAATAAAATCATCTTTGAAAGAAAGGGAAGAGATTTCAGATCATCAATGAAATTCAGTAAAATACAACAGGGCAAACTCATAACAATTGGGAGAACTGTGTGAGGTCCCAAGGTGCCTACTTTGAAGGAGACCAAGGCATCATTGTCCTATGTACAATGTTTCTTGTATCTTGTATCTTCTTCAATAAATATCTCTATTTTTCAGAGTATATGGATGGATACTTTCTGGACAGTCCTCATATATATCCCTACATTCTTTGTAGCAGCATTATTCACGTGGCCAAAATATGGAAACAATCAAAGTGCCCTTCCATAGATGATTGGCCAAAGATGATGTGATATATATATGTAATGGAATACTATTCACCCATAAGAAAAGATGAAATACCGCCATTTGTGACAACATGGATGGATCTTAGGAATATCATGGTAAATGAAATAAGAAGACAGAAAAGGTCAAGAATCACATAATTTCACTCATGTGAGACATAAAACAGAAAGCAAAAATTGAACAATCAATACAAAAACTAATAGATGCACAACAGTATGGTAGTTACCAGAGGAAAAAGGAAGGTTGGGGCAGGTTAAAGTGCAAAGGCAGTTCAAATATATGGTGGCAGAAGGAGACTTAATTCTGGGAGGCAAACAGACAATGCAATATACAGATGGCATATCATAGAATTGTACACTTGAAAGCTATCCAATTGTATTAACCATTGTCACCCCCAACAAAAAATTAAATTTCTTTAAAAAAAAATAAGTGAAATAAGCCAGTTGGTAAAAGACAAATATCATATGATCTCACTTATAAGTAGAATCTAATGAACAAAATAAATTAATGAGCAAAAGAGAGCCAGAGGCATAGAATCATGGAATAGACTAGTTTACAAAATCCATGTTCTTCTCACTATATTATAATGTTGCCATTGATAACCTGGAATTTTTACAGGTGTTGCTATATTTGAAATTTTTAAATGAATAGTTTTTCCATGCTCAGGAAAAGGCAATAGCAGACACTTGGTTTTAACTAGAATTAGAATGAATGTCATTCAAGACTTTAACAAATTAAATTTCATATATCTAAACTCTGTGGATTAAACAAAATGTATTTTCTTCTTTAAGGATGACATTCTCAAGCTTTAAAACCAGTACATGTCCAAGACATGTTTTCTTCAGGCAAACCAAAACTAAGGAAGCCTTTAGATCCATTATGATCCAGGAAACTGAACTTTTCCAAGAATATCATTTGAATTATTCTTTCACTGTCTTATGTTTTAAATAATGTACAAGATCAAAATAGCTGAAAAGTTCAATGTTGGTACCACATAGGACAAGCCAAAGCCCAACCCCCAGAAAAATTCTGTGGTAGGTAACAAATGTAACACAGACAATGCCAAACAGCAAATGCCAGTTCTCAAACAGAAGTTTCATATTGAAGTTCTACATTCTTGTGGTTTAATATGAGTCATTGTTTTCCAAATGGAATCCATTACTATAGACCACTGCTGATATTTGCTTGGTTTTCCCTTTAGATATTCTGAGCTATGAAAAGAAAAAAGAAAATGTATTTTTACCTTTGTTTTCATAACTAAAATCACTTTATAAATGTGCTTTAGGGCCCAAGATTTTCAATCCAAGAGAATTAACAAAGCTTAAAGGCCCAAAGTAAATCATCAAAAGTAACTTGGCCAATGAAAACTACCTTATCTCATCTGTGTTCTCAATAGGAGGTTCTTATTTTCTTGTTTCAGAACTGTCTCTTCCTAGGGCACCTCACCACCCCTTGAAATCCATGTTCTCATTGGAGATGGGGAGACACAGAGTTCACTAAGGATAACATGCTAATTGGAAGGCATATAAAAGAGAGCATGTTGGTGGAGGAGATGGAAGATAGCAGCAGAGTAGGTGGAAGCCTCACTAACCTTTTCCCAGAAGCACACTGGAATTACAACTAAATTATAGAAAAATCAACCTGAATAACCAACTGAACACTAGCTGTAGACAAACCTTATAACCAAGGACTTACAGAAGAAATTACGTCACCACAACGTGACTGGTAGGGAATGTGGAGGCATGAGAGGATGGTAGCCGAAGTTATGAAGGCATATTTCAGCAGTCAGGCAGATTTCCCCTGAGAAGTGTGGGGTCTAAACCACAAACTGGGCTCCCCAGCCTACAGCACAAAAACTAGAAAAGGAATTCAAATAACATCCAGCTGTGAAAACCAGCCAGGTTTGTGTCCACCAGGAAGAGACAGCTAGAGACACAGAGAGACCCTTGAAAGAACAACACAAAATTTCATCTGCAGCCACTTTCCCTGGACTCTGGAAGAGGGAGGGCAGAGCAGGCTAGAGCCATGTGAGGAGAGTCTGGCATTGGTGGCTCTGGGAGAGAGCTGAATGGTCACCTGCCAGGATCCCTGTGCTCAATCATTCCCCTTACTGAGGAAGCCATTTTCTCAGGTAGAGCATTCCCCCTCGAAGTAGCATCAGCCTGAAGGGAAGAAATAGCCCCATCCACAGGAATCCCTCTCCCCAGGCCCTGTGGCGCTGAAGCCCAGCTGCTGAGGCATACACCTGGAGGCACTCTCCATGAGTAAGCCTAACAGAAAGGCTGCAGGCAGAGGCAGATCACTGGGAGTTCTACTTTAGCGGACCCTCCAACCAGGCCCAGGGCTGGTAAAAGCCAGCCTTGGTGCTCAGCTTGACCCTTTCACCGCACACCCAGGCCCAGCAGAGGGAGCCACAAGCTGCGAATCACTGAGAGCTCCAAACAGGTTGCCCACTGCCAGCACCGAAGTCCACCTGCACCAGAGTCTTTGAAGATCTACCTAATACAAAGAAACAAACACAAAGAGGCAGACAAAATGAGAAGACAAAGAAACAGGCTCTAAACAAAAGACCAGGAGAATTATACAGAAGAGCTAAATGAAATGGAGGCAATTTATCAGATGTAGAGTTTAAAGTGATTATAAGCATACTCAACAGCATGAAAAAAGACATAGAAATTATAAAAACAGAGCAGTCAGAAATAAAGAATGTAAATTCTGGAATAAATAATACCCTGGAAGGAATAAACAACAGGTTAGATAAATCAGAGGATCGAATCTGTGATTTCGAAGACAAGATAGAAAAAAACACCCAAGCAGAGAAAAAGAAAAAAGAATTAAAAAACATGAAGAGAGTTTTAAGGGACGACTGGGACGTGGAGCATAACAAATTCACATCCTGAAGATACCAGATGGAAAAGAGAGTGAGCAAGGGGTCAAGAACCTATTTAAAGAAATAATGACCCAAAACGTCCCTAATCTGGTGAAGGAAAAAGACACACAAATCCAGGAACTGCAGAGAGTCCCAAAAAGATGGACCCAAAGGAGCCCACACCAAGACACATCATAATTAAAATGGTAATAGCTTAAAGACAAGGAGAGAATCTTAAAAGATGCAAGAGAAAAACAGTTAGTTACCTACAAGGGAGTCCCCATAAACTTCCATCTGTTTTCTGAACAGAAACATTTCAGACCAGAACGAATTGGCCTGCAATATTCAAGGCAATGAAAAGCAAGGACATATAACCAAGGACACTTTACTCAGCAAGGCTATCATTTAAAAATGAAGGAGAAATAAGGGGCTTCCCATACAAGAAAAAGCTAAAGAAGTTTGTTAACACCAAACTAGTACTGCAACAAATTTTAAAGCACTTGCTTTAAGAAGAAGAAAAAGAAAAAAGAAGACGAAAATAGTTAAAAACTAAAATGGCAATAAATACATAACTATCAATAATCACCTTAAATGTAAGTGGCTTAAATGCTCCAATCAAAAGACATAAGGTAGCTGAATAGATAAGAAAACAAGACCTATATATACGCTGCCTCCAAGAGATCCACCTCAAACTGAAACATACATACAGACTAAAAGTAAAGGGATGGAAAAATATATTTCATATAAATAGAAAGGAAACAAAAGGCTGGGGTAGAAGACTAATAACTGACAAAACGAACTTTAAAACCAAGTTTCTAGTAAGAGACAAAAAAGAAAATTGTATAATGATAAATGATAAAGGGAACAACCCAACAAGAGGATACAACCCTAGTAAACATTAATGAACCCAACATAGAAGCACCTAAATATGTAAAGCAAATTTTGATGGACATAAAAGGAGAGATTGATTGAAACAAAGACATAGCAGGGAATTTTAACACCCCACTGACTTCAGTGGATAGATGTTCCAGACAGAAAATCAACAAGGAGACAGCAGCCTTAAATGACACACTATGTCAAAAGGATTTAATTGATGCTTCAGAGCATTTCATCCCAAAGCAGCAGAATATACATTCTTTTCAAGGGCACATGGAATGTTTTCTAGGATAGACCATATATTAGGACACAAAACAAGTTGCAATAAATTTAAGAACAGTGAAATCATATCAAGCATCTTATTTGACCACAATATTATGAAACTAGAAATTAATCACAAGAAGAAAACTGAAAAGTACACACAGACAAGAAAGCTAAATAACATGTTATTAAACAATGAATGGGTCAACATGAGATCAAGAAAGAATTAAAAAGATACCTTGAAACAAATAAAAATGAGAACATGACAACCCAAAATCTGTAGGACAAAGCAAAAGAAGTCTTAAGAGGGAAATTCATACCATACAGGACTATATCAAGAAACTAGAAAATGGTCAAATAAATAATTTAACTTCAAACTTAAAGGAGTTTGAAAAAGAACAACAAAGCCCAAAGTGAGTAGAAGGAAGTAAATGAGAAAGATCAAAGCAGAAATAAATAAAATAGAACCTAAAAAAAAACACAAAATATCAATGAATCCAAGAGCTAGTGCTTCAAAAAGATAAACAAGATTGACAGAACTTTAACCAGCCTCATCAAGAAAAAAGAGAGAGGACCTAAATTAATAAAATCAGAAATGAAAGAGAAGAAATAACAACTGACACCAAAGAAATACAAATGATTGTAAGAAAATATTACAAACAACTATATGCCAACAAATTGGACAACCTGGTCAAGATGGATAAATTCCTAGAAACATACAATCTTCCTAAACTCAATCAGAAAGAATCAGAGGATCTGAATAGACAGGTTACACCAACTAAAACTGAAGTGGTAATCAAAATTCCAACAAACAAAAGCCCTGGACTGGATGGCTTCACAGGTGAATTTACATTCCAAGAACTAACATCTGTCCTTCTCAAACGGTTCCAAATAATTCAACAGGAAAAAGACTCCCAAGCTCATTTTACAATTACCTTAATATCCCTTATGAATATAGATGCTAAAGTTCTCAACAAAATATTAGCAAACTAATGCAGCAAAACATCATAAAGATTATGTACCATGATCAATTGGGATTTATTCCAGAGATGCAAGGATAATACAACAGTTACAAATCAATAAATGTGCCTTGGCTGGTGTGGCTCAGTGGATTGAGTGCTGGACTTCAAATCAAACGGTTGCTGGTTCAATTCCCAGTCAGGGCACATGCCTGGGTTTTGAGCCAGGTCCCCAGTAGGGAGTGTGTGAGAGGCAACTACACATTAATATTTCTCCCACTCTCTTTCTCCCTCCTTTCCCCTCTCTCTAAAAATAAAATCTTTAAAAAAGCAAAACAATAAATGTGATACACCATGTAAACAAAATGAAAGATAAAAACTACATAATCATTTCAATAAATGAAGAAAAAGCATTTGATAAAATCCAGCAACATTTATGATAAAAATCTCTCAGCAAAGTGGGAATAGAAGGAACAAACCTAAATATAATAAAGACCATATATGACAAACACACTACCAACATCATATTCAATGGACAAAAACTACAAGTACTCCCCTTGAGATCAGGAACAAGATAGGGATTACCACTTTCACTTCTTCTTCAGTATAGTACTGGAAGTCCTAGCCACAGCAACCAGACAAGAAGAAATAAAAGGTATCCAAATTGGAAAGGAAGAAGCAAAACTGTCCTTACTTGCAGATGACATGATACTGTACACAGAAAACCCTAAAAATTTCACAAAGCAATTGCTAGAACTGATAAATAAATTCATTAAAGTAACAGGATACAAAATTAATGTCCAGAAATAAGTTGCATTTTATATCCCAACAATGAACTATCAGAAATGGAAATTAAGAAAAAAATTCTATTCACAATTGCTTCAAAAAGAATAAAATACCTAGGAATAAATTTAAGCAAGGATATAAAAGATCTGTACTTGGAAAGCTGCAACACACTGAAGAAATAAATTTAAAAAGATACAAATAAGTGGAAGCACATACCACATTCATAGATAGAAAGAATCAACATCATTAAAACGTCCGTACTACACAGAACAATCTGTAGATTCAATGCAGTTCCTATTAAGATACAAATGATGTATTTCACAGAACAACAAATATTTCAAAAATTTATGTGAAACTAAAAAGACCCTGATCTTGAGAAGAACAAAGTTCAAGGAATCACTCTACCTAATATCAAACTATACTATAATGCCACAGTAATCAAAACAGAATGGTACTAGCATAAAAACAGACACATAGATCATCAGAACAGAATCAACTGCCCTGAAATAAACCCACACATTTCGAAAGAGGAAGCAAGCACATGCAATGGCCTAAAGATAGTTTATTCAATATATGCTGTTGAGAAAATTGGACAGATAAGTACAGAAAAATGAAACTAGATCACCTTCTTATACCAAACACAAGATTTAACTCAAAATGAATTGAGGAGTTAATTGTTAGATTCAAAGCCATAAAAATCATAGAACAAAACATGGGCAGTAAAATCTTGAACATTAATCAGAGCAATGTTTTTTCTGATATAGCTCCTCAGGCAAGGGAAACAAAATAAAAAATAAGCAAATGAGATTATATCGAACTAAAAAGCTTTTGCACAGCAAAGGAAACCATCAACAAAATGAAAAGACAATCCACAAAATGGAAGAACATATCCACCAATACGTCTGATAAGGGGTTAATATCCAAAATTTATAAAGAACATAAAACTCAACACCAAAAAAAAAAAAAAAAACAATAGTCCAGTTAAAAAATTGGCAAAGAACCTGAACAGACACTTCTCCAAAAAGGACATAGAGATGGTCAATAGACATATGAAAAGATGTTCAATGTCACTAGCTATCAGAGAAATGCAAATTAAAACCACAATGAGATATTACCTATCATTTGTCAGAATAGCTATCATCAATAAATCAACAAACAACAGCTGGTGAAGATGTGGAGAAAGGGGAACACTTTTGCACTGTTGGTGGGAATGTAGGCTGGTGCAGCCACTGTGGAAAGCAGTATGGACTTACCTGCAAAAATTAAAAACAGAAGTGCCTTAGCACCCAGCAATTCCACTTGTTGAAATTTATCCAAGACACTGGAAACATTAATTCAAAAGAACATAAACACCCCTATGTTTACTGCAGCATTATTTACAATAGTCACAACATGGAAGCAGCCCAAGTGTCTATCAGTAGATGAATGGATAAAACTATGGGACATTCACATAATGAAATAGTACTTGGCCATAAAAAGAATATTTTACCCTTTGCAATAGTATTGATGACCCTGCAAAACATTATGCTAAGTAAAATAAGCCAGTCGGAGAAAGACAAATACTATTTAATTTCATTTGTATGTAAAATCTTCTGAACTGAACTAACAAGCAGAATAGAGACAGACTCATAGAGAGCAGAATGACATATCTGTGTGTGGGGGGTGGGGGTAGAGGGATCAAATAAAAAGAAAAAGGACTCATGGACCGAAACAACAGAGTGGTGATTGGGAGGGAATGGGGAGGGAGTGGGAGAAGGTGCAAGAGGTATAAGTAGGCTAAGTGGTAATTGAAAAAATACAATAAAGAATAAACTATTAAAAATAATAAATAAATAAATAAATAAATAAATAAATAAATAAAAGAGAGTATATTGAGGAAAAAATAAAGTTAACTAAGAAAACCAAAAGTACAGCATGAGGAAAAAATAAAATAAAATAAAACCTGTGTGGATCACTACCACTTTGGATCCTTTCAATGGACATGAGTTTCCCAGATTATATTAAATAAAATTACTTGCAATTTGGAATCAGCTGTTATAAAATCCTATCATAGATAGAAGAATATAGCCAGAAAGGCTTTCATCACAATTTCATTAATTACCTTAGTGTTGGAACACCCACTTTAAAAACAAAACTCAGATATATAAAGTGCTTTCACATTGTGAACACCATGCATCTCTTCTCGCCCAATATCTATATCAGACCTCTAATATTCTTGATGTGTCTGAAGACCTTCAACAATTTCTAAATCCATGAAAACCATTAAAGTACAGTGATCCCTCACCCATCGCGGGAGTCAGGTTCCAGAGACCCCCGCGTTAGGTGAAAATCCACGAAGTAGTGGCGTTATATTTATTTTATTATTTATATAGATTTTAAGGCTTTATAAACCCTTCCCACACTCCTATAAACCTTTCCCACACTCTTATTAACTTTTCCCACACTCTTATAAACACTTCATATGCTCTTAAACACTTTCTACACTCTTAAACCTATGTAATTTTAACAACATATAAAGTCGTATATGGGTACTTACCAGTGAAGTATACAGTCATCCCTCGCTATATCGTGGTTCACTTATTTCAGCTTCACTGTATCGAGGGTTTTCCAACGGTTTCCCTCCACACAGTGAAGCCACAATAAGTGAACCACGATATATCGAGGGACAACTGTCTTCCTTTCTTTACTCTGTAGACTATGTATTGGATTTATTTATGCATAGATAAGACTCACTGTTAAATTCTACGTTCCCATTTCTAAAAATGTTAACAAATTCTTTTGATCATGAGAAGTCATCTTCTCCTTAATCTGTCTACTTTTTCTTTAGTCCCATTAGTACAATAGAATGCAACAAACACTACTTTTCGCAAGAATAACTTTTTATCACATTTTTTGACTTTTATCACTTTACACAGTTGCATTAAGACTAGGAAACTAAGAGGTGAAGTAAATTCACTCTGCACCTAAGTAATTTATCTTTATATTAGGCTCAATTAGCTCATGCCTTGGCAAACTTATTAATTACTACAAGTAACAGACCTTCAAGATCCCACTTAAGTAGACAACACTGTACACACTGTAAAGCATATTGGACGCTAATGGCTATATAACACTTTTCTGTAATGAAGATGAAATTTTCCCGTTCCTCTGTCCAAACTGTCCTTTATTACTCCTAGATCTCTGATATAGTGCCATGGCTGGAGCCCTAAAATCTGGGAGGAATGAACAGGACACAGAAACAGTATGTGATAACAACCAATTGTTTTTTTAACATCTGTGATGCTTTCAGTTCTTCAAAGTAGTTCTGTACCCGTTAAATCCTCTAATCCCCAGCACAGTACTTGGAGATAAGAAGGAGAGTTTCACCACGTTTTATCCGGCACAGAACAGCTAAGCGATTTGTTGCATATGGCTATAAAGGATGAGAGAAGAGGAAAGGAAAAAGAAAAGCTGGCATTTTTGGAACTTTTATTATATAATGAGCTTTATGCTAGGAACATGAATCCGTAAGTTATTTATAATTTCTATACTTTAGCTTCCTCTTATGTAATAGAACCTACCCTGTAGATTAGATAAGACACTGACACTGAGTGCATACAAAAAATGTAGCACAATCTGGCTCAAGAGAACATTTCAATCAATGTTGACTCTAGCTATTATCATTATTTGTTTTAATTTTCTTTAAGTTTCACAAACGATTTTGTGAGAGAGGCATTATTTCCCTTGTTTATCTGTTGAATATTCCAAGGTTTTATGAAGATTAATGCTCTTTTGAATTAAATGCATTATACCTAGAGCTGAAATTCCATTCAGCAATTATAACCAAGTCACCATAAATTTTGTGCTGATTACAAATATCAGCAGATAGCCTTCCTTTGTCCAGAAGGATCAGGGAGATGGCCAGAGATGAACCAAAGGAAAGAATATTTCCCTGTCCTAATGCCATCTGCTACATGCTCAATAAGTTCCTTCCATCTTTATATTTCTCCACATATCTTCTAATATTTTTACTTACAAACATAAATAATTTATAATATTACTGTTTAGTACTATTCATATTACTAATGCCATTGAAACTAAATAATACTATTTACTATTTACAACAACAGTTATATTTTGCTGAGTGCATATGCACCAAGTGCTAAGCATTTCATATGCAATTTTTTTATGTAATCTTCACAACCAACATAAAAGGAAGGTTTAAGCCTAACTTTATAGACGATTTAAACTCAGGCTCAGAGAAGTAATTTGTCACAATCATAAGGGAGATAAAATGCCTGAGCCAAGATTCAAAACCTCCTGCAGTTCCAAAGCCCATGATCTTGTCAAAAAGCAATTAGAATTGTTTGATTTTCCTCTCCACAACTCAGGCACTTTAAAAATCAAATTTATGATCAATGCAATGCTTCGTATGATGAACTAGAAACACTGACTAATGTTAGAAGATCTACCATCCAATACTGAGCTTTCCAGTGAGTCTATAATGAAGGTGTTTAACTATACCAAGTTGATCTGTCAAATTAGAATAATAAACTAGAACAATCCCCAAAGGTCCCGATAACATTCCACAGTTGGGCAGGCACCTCTCCCTTAGAATGGGTGTTCTCCAGGAGAAGCATACAATACCCAGCCTCCAGCTCTGCAAGGAAATAAGTTTCTGTTACTTGAGCCACCCAGCCTGTAGTACTTTGTTTTGGAAGCCTGGGCAAATTAGTGTGATAGGTATCAGGATACCTACTAACTGTACAAGTCTGCCTCAAGCTTAAGAATAAGAGAAGAGAACCCTTGTGCACTGTTGGTAGGACTGCAAATTGCTGCAGCCGCTAAGGAAAACAGTATGGAGATTCCTCAAAAAAACTAAAAATTAAGTAAGAGTATAAAAGGACAGAGCACATGATTAATAAATTGTAATAGTTGTTATTAGCTTGAACCACATGAAATGGCTGATACTTGATTATTTTTGCTCTATCAAACGGCAATTCCATATGGCTTAGCCTAAAGTTAATGTTGGATACAGGCAGCATGCACCATGGTTAAGAATATAAGCTCTAGAACCAGGATGTTTAAGCTAAAGTCCTACCTCTGTCACTCACTAGCAAGTTACAGAACTTCTCTAGTTCAGTTTCGTAGCTGCAAAATTAAAATACCTTCTCTATAGGATGAGAATATATAAAACTAAGAGGCTAAACGTTAAGTGCTAAAGGATTGTGGAATTAGGACTTATTTAAATAGAAATGTCTCATAATACCTTAACAGTTTGTCTGAGTCAAGTCCAAAACAACTGGAATGCAGAGAACATGTGATCTTAGGGATAAATCAATAATTTTTTTAACTTCTTAAACTGCTAACATCTTTAAATATTGCAGACAGGAGAAAAGCTAGAGGTCTATTAAGTACAGAGTTTAATATGTTCTTGCGTAGGTTCATAGAGTTGTTCATTATTAACAGGCTAAATATTGGGCTGACAGGTCAACAGACCAGAATGGTAAAAACCCACAAATGCAGTGGGTGATGGGGTCCAAACCACTTCAACCTCATTTTTGGTTTTCGCAAAATGAAAAGGAAATCTAAGTAAAGATAGCAAAGCTCTCTTCCAAATCTAAAATTCTACAGACTCTATCATAAACAGACTAAGAATATAATGATTACATCAAAGTAATATAACCCATTTTGCCTGTCAATAAATAGGAAGCAAATTGTTATTAAATAGCAGAATATTAAAAAGAAGAGGAAACAAAAGTACACTTAGTTAAAAATATCTCAGATTGAAACCATGGTATTTTGTGCCATAAAAGGAAAAAGTTAATGATCAATCCTTTTCTGAAATTGACAGGAGGCATATACGCCTTCTCAGGAAAAGTAAAGCTGCCTAGGCCAGCAGTGAACCCATTACTGACTTAAAATCCTAGGTCCCTTGGTCCAGAGACTCCAATTTCTCACCTTAAGAAACTCACATAACATCAGATCTCTTTCTCTGAAATATGTTAATTATAATATAACTTCCAGGACTCTTGAGAGGTAAATTAGTTAATGTTTCTAAACCACTTAAAGGATAATGATTGACCAAAGAAAGATCACCACTGTGAAATCAGAAAGAAAAAAAAAACCTTCAATGCTCACAACATTCTTCTAATTACCACAGGTATCTCAATAAGAGTTTAAAAAAAAAAAACTTCATGACCATCTAGCAGGTCTAAAATAATAATCGCAAGACAAAGCAAAACAAGAAATTCTCATCATGCATCATAAGAATAACTGGGTTAAAACTGAAGTCCATACACATATGTTAGTTTTGGGAGAAAGATATAAAACCAAGATATTGAATCTGCTACCATAAAACTCATTCTCTTCTCAAATTAAAATGTTTATATCAATTAAATAATACTCTTTAACCATTAAAATGTCAGAAATACAACTCAAATAAGTGGACATGAATATGAAGGATTTTATAGATGGTATTCTCAAATTGCTCTGACATTTCAAAAAAATTAAGAAATTAAATTTCTCAGAGTTAGTCACAACACATTCGTACTTTCCACTAAAGTACAAGCAACTACATTTTCCATTCTTTGAAAATAAATAAAAACAGATTTTTTTTTTCCTTTTTTTCTCTTTAACATCAATGTGTGGTTGCCTTTTGAGCACCCCCTACTGGAGACCTGGCCCATAAGCCAGGCATGTGCCCTGACTGGGTGGGAATCCTTCCACTGACCCTTTGGTTTACAGGCTGGCACTTGATCCACTGAGCCACACCAGTCAAGGCCAGATTTTACCTTAAATAATTAATTGAGTCCCTTATCTAAAAAGTAATGTTATCCCAATAAATTTAATTTTTTAAATAGTTGTTATGGAAAGATGGAGTAAGTTATTGTTTGTTTGGTTGGTTGGTTTGCATGTTGTATCAGCTTCCCTCAAAAGACTTTTTACCCCCGTGTATAATTTTAAGACTCCAATATTCACAGCATGGCCTAATTAAACAACTTCTAGGACATACACAGTCTGATTAGCACATTAACTCAGGCATAAACTAGCCGTGACCATGTTGCCTCCAAGTCTGGATCAGACCACTCTGGGAAAAAACAGTCATAATGAAAACTGCTAAGCCACACCAATCCTAACATTATTTTATCCTCCATCATTTAAGATCTTTTCCCTGTCAGTTCTTATGCAATTTTTTCAAATATTTAATTTTGGTGTGAGAATAGTCACCTAGCACACTAATGATAAAAATGAATACTTCAGTTCTGAAAATTAAATAGCTTTACCTTCATTCTCAAAGGCTGCCACCACCAGATTAGAGAAAAGTCAGAGGTATTTTTAGAGTTACCTGCCAATCATTGGAGTCCACAACTCTCCTTCCAACATCAGTTGCTATTCTGGAGAGGGGGAGCAAGATGACTACCCATAATTTGATGTATTTTTATTGTACGAACTGGTGGCTAGTTGTTTGCTTTAAAGTAGAGTAAGTGCATGTGGTCATTAAGGTGGGAATATCTTCCCCCACAGCCTACACTTGTGCTGCCCAAAATGGTGGCCACTAGCTACACGTGGCTAGTGAGCATGTAAAATATGTGTGGAGCCACGGAGGAACTGAATTTTTAGTTTTATTAATTTTATTAATTATAAATTAAAATGTAAAAGCTGATACTCATTTGTTATTGGAAAAGCTTTAAATACATTTGGAAAAACTTGAATATATGAATATACTATATCACCTGTAAAACTTTATAAAATATAAACATAGGTGCCCATCAGTAAATGAGTGGAACAAAAAACTGTTACATTTACATGGTGGAATACTACACAACAGAAAGAAAGAAGGAGCTCCTACCCTTTGCGACAGCATGGATGGAACTGAAGAGTATTATGCTAAGTGAAATAAGCCAGGCAGTGAAACACAAATACCATATGATCTCACCTATAAGTGGAACCTAAACAACAAAACAAATAAATGAGCACAATAGAATCAGAGACATGAAAATAAAGAACAAACTGACAGTGACCAGAGGGGTGAGGGGAGGGGGATAACAGGGCAAAGAAGGGGAAGGGTCAAGTCAAAGAACATGTATAAAGGACCCATGGGCATGGACAAGGTGGGGGGTAAGATTAACTGTGGGGGGAGGGGACCAGGATGTGGGAAGGGGAGAGCAATGGAAAAAATGTGGCACAACTGTAATTGAACAACAATAAAAAAAGTAAAAAAAAAAACTAAACATAGGTCAGTATTTCTGATCAAAATTTAGCAACTGAATTTTGATGTGTATAAGTATATAAAACACAAGCTATATTTCAAAGAATAAACAAAAATAATGAAAAATATCTCACTACTAATTTTTTTAAATATTGACCATATGTTGAATACTTCAATCTATTATAATACTTTGATATATTATTTTCAATAAAATGTATTATTAAAGTTAATGTGACTGGATTTTTCTTACTTTTTAATATACTACTGGGAAATTTTAAATTACTCATTTTCTTTTGGGCATCACTAGTAAAGAATAATAATACTAAACAGTGGCATAAATATATGAGATGGGCCAGTGAAGGTTTAGAAAATCTGGGTAGTGTGAGAAAAACGCAAAAGATCAGACAGCACTACATTCAAATTGAGCTCTGACACTGACCATCCAATGGTACTTGAGCAAGTCATTCAGCTTCCCTAGCCTGTATTCCCCCAAGTGTAAAATGGGAAGAATAGATTCTTGGCTTCAGCAAAATATTTGTACAGTGCCCAGTGTATCACCAGTTTAAATAAACCATTGACTAAATAGTTGTTTTGCAATAGAAAGCAGATATTTCTATTAAGAATTAATAGAAATTACTACTGAGTAGTAATACTACTAAGAATTAACTGCTTCGCAATGTCAATTAATAAATACTGCAATAGACACATATTTTGTGAGAAATGGTAGTAAAAGGAAAGACTGGAGATATCCTCTGGATTAAGCTTATGGTAAGGCTGAAGTCTTGATTAGTGAAAACCTGCCATTAGCTGGTCCTCCTGGAGAAGCAGATCCTTCAGGGCACTTTGCAGCTGACAAGAAGTAGCAAATTTTCTCAGGCACCACCACTAGCCTGGTCTGACAGTTTCAACCACTTCACTGTAGCAGACAATTTCCTCAGTTCTTAAAAGAGTAAATCATTTTATCCCAGATAAGTATACATGATAAATCAAGAAAACTTGACTACTTTAGAGAATAACAAATATTCCATAGCACACAACCTATGTTTCTTTAATGAATGGAAGAAATGACCAATGTAGACAATGTCTGCCCACATTAAATGAATTCCACCAGGTCACCCAACTCCCACTTACCCCCAACATCTGGTGGAGGTAGTGATACTCTGGCCCTCGATTATACAGCAGGAAGGATTTCCAGAAAAGCAAAACGTTCAGGGAGAGCCAGATAAGCTAAATCATACAAAAGGAGAAAACAAAAATTAAATACATAAACATTACCTGATGAATGGAAACCTTAAGTACATTCCTTGGACACAATACTTTCCAATGAAATTTCAATTAGTAATTGAAGGAAGCAATTTCAATTAACCAGCAAGTTGAAAATCTCTCAAAGAAAACCAAATCTGACCTCACTCAGTCCCTGCACCTAAGAGTAAGCATTTGGGCTGACAACAGGTCTTCTGAATGACCTGCAGACATCCCGGGCAGTGCAAAATAGGGGTAAGAAATCAGCGACATCGCCATGTCCCCAGAGTTGTATATCGTTAAAATACAACATCAAGCAGAAGCAATCTAGGAAAAGAGCAAAGAAAGGAAGATGTCTAAAGGGTTAAGAAAGAACAGTGTTCACTAAAGTCATCCCTTCTCCCTCCACATCCGCTCTCCCATCAGTGGAAAGTTCTCATGCATTGGAGGAAGAGTGGGACCATTACTGTCTGCAGGTATTAACAGCGGAAAAGTTTTATTAGTTGAGAATGTTCGAATAAGAGGCAAAACTTCCACGTCCAGCTTCCCACCCGCGCACGCTCAGAGAATGAATCAAAATTGCTGCACAAGAGACCCAATGCGGGGGCAGTTCGGCCCGCCATCCTACCAGGCAGAGGTGTTTAACCCCTTCGTTGGCCAGCCAGCTCCTCCAGGACACAGCCATGCCGCCAGGCCCGCCGCGCTGCGCTCGCCGCCGGCCGGAGAAGTTGCGGCGGCGGCCGCCGGAGCAGTGGTTACAGCAGCGCCGGTGGGGGCGGGTCGGGACCGGGGAGGGGGCGGTGGTCAAAGACTGAGTGGAAGCCCAGAGGCCGGCGCTGAGCCAGCCGGGCGGGGTCTGCGCCCGGGAGCCGGGTCTTCCGGGCACGGCGGCTCCGGGGCCCCACCGGGACTGCGCTGCCCACTTGGCGGCGGAGCGCGCGCTCACCCGGCCCAGCAGCCTGGGCTGCGCGAGGCTTCTTTGCCGTTCCGGTCCCTTTGTCTGGCGGCCAGCCTGTTGCGGCGGCGGCTGCTGTTCAGGATGCCCTGGGCTGGGAATTAAGGGGCGTCCCGTAGCCCAGCCTCCCCAACTCCGAAAGACAAAGATGTGGAAAACGATACTCATACTTGAAGTGGAGACCCTGGACTCCGTTCTCTGTGTGTGTGTGTGTGTGTGTGTGTGTGTGTGTGTGTGTGTGTGTGTGTGTGTGTACGAACACACATACCTAGTTCTTTTGGATAGGTCGTTCACCCTCCCCCCAAAAAAAGTTCAACTCAAAGCGTCTTGGTTAGGAAATTAAAGCCGGAAACAGTCTTTTGTGTACTAGCGTCCCCTTCTTCCAGCCGTGCTTTCAGCTTCTCATCCCACCCAAAAAACGCCCCCTTCACGGCCCATACCTGGAGCCTTCCTCCTCCACCTCCCTCTTTCCTAACCACCCCCCCCGCCCCCGTCCTCATTCCAACGCACATTGACGCAAAGGTTTTAAGAAAATTCTGAATAAAATCAGCCCAGAGGATTAAGGGTTAAAGTTTACGTAATTCTCAGGGGCTTTAGGGAAGCTCACATTCACTCTATTTAGGAATTTGCATTTTACTACCTAGTGTCAGAGTCTGTTTAGTAACCAGAATCCTTTCAAACCTGTATCAGAGGCCAGGTGAAGGGTGAGAAGAGTGTGGGATTGACACAAGCTACCTGCCTTACACTGCAAAATATCAGTGTTAGGGAAGAGAAAAAAATCATTCATGTAGAAGAATATTTCATGAAAAGTAAGTGTTCAATAAATGTTTGTTAAATCAGGAACTTCCCAATATTGACAACTAACAAGTTGTGGAAAAAGTAAACAATTAGTAGCCTAATCTCATGGCCTTCAAGCCCGCACCCCTTTTTTTAACACAATACATTTTACAATATATGCCATAATATATCATTGAAACTAATATTTCATAAAATCATACTTTCTTTACCAAATACAATGTAGTTATATCAATTAATTTTCATGAACTGATTGATAACTGATTCAATTTAAAGCTTGAATGCTCCATAGCAAATCCCAGTTATATTTCACCAAGTTATCTTTCTAATAGTCTGTCATCCCTTTTTGATATATGACTTTCCTGTTTCATGCATAATCAAACTGCCTAAAATTCTTCCTGGAGTACTCAGGGAACATATTATTTATAAATAACACCGTTTCACACCATGCAATACCTAAGGAGCCAGAAAAAGAGCAGAGAACACAAGGAGCACCTCCACGGGAGAAGGTTCAGATTCTGGGACACGCTGGTGCTCCTCAAAGTACACCCCTGCCTAACCATGCCAGAGCCATAATCTCAATAGATGGGAGGCGGGGAGGGCCTGAAAAATGGTTTGGTTCTTGTCATGAGTTGAGAGGAGTGAAGCAATTGAAGAATAGCAGAATAAAACACATTGTTTTAAAAGTTCAGCTACTCCCAGGGGGTAAAAGTCTAGCTCCTACTGTGAACATAGGTGTCAGGCACTGTCCTCGTTACTTCACGTACAAAATGTCATTCAGTTCTCGTACAATAGCCATGTGGTTGTCAGTGCCACCAATTTAAAACAAAGAAACTGAAGCCGAAAGAGATTTTAAAACTTTCTCGAAGGGGTGGGGGAAATGGGAAAATGTCAGTCAAAGGGTATTAACTTTCAGTTATACAATAAATTCAGGAAATAATGGACAGCATGTTGCTTTTGGTCAATAATACTGTGTTATATACTTGAAAATTGGGAAGAGAGTAGATCTTAAGTGTTCTCACCACACAAAAGAAGTGTTAACTATGTGAGGTGGTGGATGTGTTAGCTAAAGCTAGTGATGGCAATCATTTCACAATGTATGTGCATCAGATCAACACAAGGTTACATGTCATTTATATCTCAATGAAGCTGGAAAAATATCATATTAATTAAAATAATAACATCGCAGTAAAGATGAAAAATAAATAAAAAAGACACTTGCCTGAAATGTTAAAACAGTATTTGTTTAGGACTCAAGCAACCCATAATCAGATACCTTTGTGAAACCCTTTTGTAAAATGACCGGAATGCTAAACAAATGTTGATTGTTATCACTATTTTCTTACAGGAGCTCTGTAAAAGGGTGCCAGGATCTGTCTGCTTCTGTTGGCTTACAAAGAAACAATACTGCAAATTATCCCCAGGAAACAGAGCTATCTACCTTGTTATGCAGAAACTCTCATTATTGAGTTTCTTTTCAATACAATTTTCTCTAGGCCAGATTATTTAGTGCAAGTAGTTAGTACTGTCTTCTTTCCCAAAACAGGAAGTGCAGGAAAGCAGTGAGGAGAGAGTTCTGTAACTATATCAGTATTCCAAAAATCATAATGAAAAAAATCACACTTTTGTGAAGAGAAGAATGCAAAAGAAAAAAATTAAATGACATAACTTTGCTATCAGTTGAAATAATGGTAAGAGACTAGTAACCATCCTATGCTGTTTGGCAGTTAGAAATGTTCTTGACCTAATGTGTATTGCTTAATAAACACAGAAGATTTCTCTTTTTGTTAGACAATATCCTCCCATACATGAAATCCCTGGGGAAGAAATTGATAAATGTTTGCCCCATTGGACTGTTTTTATTACTCTGCTCCTTTACTTGTCAACTCAGAGGCATATCTTTCTCACGAAGCTTTCCCTCACCCACCTCTCCTCCATTCTCACAAAGACTCTGTCGTCTCTGCATTCTTCAACGTGGTCATAAACTCCATGCACATGATTGTTATACAACAGAAAGAGCTCTTCCTACTGGAGTTAGCAGGGCCAAACACTGGAAAAAAGAGTCCATATGCAAAACCTGACACACCCAGGGGGAGGCCTGGGTGGCAGCCTTACAAACTCAGAGATCTAAAGTAATCACATAGGATGGTCTGAAATAAAACCTTTCTAACTAAAAGTTATGGCAGGTAGTCACATTCTAGGCTGCTATTTTTGTCTAGCAAAGGTGAATCTTACCATAATCAAGTCTATTGGGTTTTTGCATCTATGATACCATACCTTTGGAATGTCAAATTTACTTTTTCTGCAGCCCTCAAAGCACAGGCACGGACCGTACCAGGGGGAGACCACAGATCCCCTCATTGCTATTGTTATCATATTAATTGTTGACTACTAATTATCCTGTACCCACGTGTGTAAAAGTGTTTATCATGTTACATTTTATCCAATCCTAGAGGTCCCCTCCACCATTTTGCTTCTCCCACTTCCCCTAACCTATCACCAATGGATTTCTTGCAACCCCCTTATGCCTCATCTTTGGATCTTAATGTACAATATAAGGGCTAAATCGCCATTCTCTGAAGCATTTCTCAATCCATTAAGAATTTGCTATCCAACAATTGTCAGTTTGACTCAAATAAACTCACAAAAATCCTCTGCAAATTTGAATGTTTCTTATGTTGACCACTGAAAACAGAGAATTGCAGTGGTGAAATATTGACTGTTTTATTATTAATGGTGCCACCCAGGAGAGCTAGATGCTCCCAAGCCTAAACTCCCAGATGGATGGCATGTAAGTTACAGATTACATCAGGGGAAATCACAAGACACCATAAAGGAGGGGGCTTGAGGTCAGGCTGGGAGCTGATTAGTAAGAGATAAGATAAAGGTAATAATCACATTTTCAGATCTTGAGAAAAAGTATGAGGTTTTTTCTCAGTCCCTCTGTCCCATTTCATGAGGAAATAGCCAGAGAATCAAACTGAGACAGGATAGGGAGAAGCTAGGAAAATTCTTTGTCAAGCAGAATAGGGAAACTGAGATTGATAGTTGAACACAATGGCCAAGCAATTTATAGCCAGGTTCAGATTGTCACAGGCCAGAAGGCTCCCAGTGCCTGGCAGAGGGAAAAACTGGGAAACAAGGACCCCACCCCCAGAGTAACCTCTCCTCCACTGGCCTTCCCTCCCTGGAGAGAACATCTAGGCCTCTGTTGTGTTTCAGCTCCAGGCCCAGAGAAACAGAAAAACCAGGTGGGCAACACCAGGACCAACTGCAATGACTAAAGCCCCCTGCCCCGCCACTGTCCTATCAGTGGAAACCATGACCCTGAAAGGACACACCTGGAGAACTGATGAATATTTTACTGAAACCCTCCCCTGAGACCTCCCCTAAGGTTCCTGCCTGCAAGAGAGATAAAAACTCAAGACAAAGGACCCAGCCTGTGCGTTCTCCCTGTGGAGAGAAGCCTGTGCTATTTTCTTTCCATTCTCCCACTTCTTTTCCCATAAACAGGTGTCTTCTGATATTTGAAGCAATGGGCAGCTGTCAGCATGTCCCAGGCTGATCCCTCGAACTGTTCCCAAAGGCCCCTTTTCTCTGACTTCCCTGTGAAGTAAAGCAGCTAAGTCAGATTTATTCAAATCATAAGGACCCTCCCCAACTTTATGATCATCATTCAATTTTCCACATAATTTAATCATATGTATATGTGCATCTGCTTCCCCTCATCAACTGACTTCCTTAAGGACAAGAATCCCATCTTATTCAGTTTTAATCCAGGACTTAGAGCAAAGATGGATACAAAGCAGAAACTTACAGAACATTTATTAAATGGATGAATAGTAGTTAAGTATATTGTCCTTCTTTCTGTGCCTCTCAAACTCGTTTCTCTAGTATAACTTCCAACAATGAAAGAAAAGTTTATGTTCGACTTGATAATTAAATAGCAGAAGAGAACAAATAGGGCAAGGACCCCTTGACATGGTGTCACCTACAGCACAGGTCATAGGATACACATTTGAGACAAGTAAGCTCCTGTATTAGTTTCCTGAGGTTGTGGTAACTAGTTATCACAAATGCATTGGCTTAAAACAACAGAAATGTATTCTCCCGCAGTTCCAGAGGCTGGAAGCCTGAAATCAGATGACTGGGTCAAAATCAAGGTGTTGACAGGGCCACACTTTCCCCCGAGATTCTAAGGGAGAATCTGTGTCTTGATTTCTTCTGGATCGTGGTGGCTGCTGCATACCTTGACCTGTGGCTGCACCATGCCATTAGCTGCCTCGATGGTCATATCGCCTTCTCCTCATCCATCTGTATGTATGTCAAATCACCACCTGCCTCTCTCTTGTAAGGACTCTTGTGATTATAGTTAGGATCCACCCAGATAATCCAAGATGATCTCCCCAAGTTAAGATCTATAACTTACTCACATCTAAAAAGCTGCAGGAAAAGTTACTTATAAGTAACATTTACAGGTTCCTGGGATTAGGAAATGGTATATGCAGGAATATGGTATATTAGGAATGTAATATGCAGCAAAGGGAATATAGTCAGTAATATTATAACAATTTTGTATGATGAAAGATGGTTCATAGACATATAGTGCTGATTGCATTGTAAGGAATAAACATGTAGAATCACATGCTGCACACCTGAAACTAATATAATATTTTGCATCAACTGTACTATAATAAAAAATAAAGAAATAAAAGTTAGGACTTCTAGTTAGCATTGCTGTTAAGAAGTCAAGTATAGACCAGGAACCATGCCTGTTAGAACTCCTCAAGATTCCTTAACCTTTGTGATTTCATTGAGTTTATTATCTTTGTTATCCCATATCTGATTATCAGAAGTGATTAGTATTAAACTCAAAATGAAAATGATCTGAATGTTTTTCTTACAAACAGAAAAGAAAAAAGTAGGAAGACTGTCAGTCTGCAGCAAACTGGTAGAGTAGGCAGAGAATCCTAGAGGTTGGATAACTAATAGCTACATTGAAGAGAAAAGGAAACTATCCCAAGGGTCCCTGAGACTCTTCCATGCAAGAGGGGTTTGTCCCCCAGAGAAGAAGTGAGAAATAGCCCAACATTAAGTTCCAGATGGTGACTCATTGTCATTTCTATACAAAAACAAGTATAGACTGTCATGTGATTTAATCATTCAGGAATGTCTCCTGTGTACTCAAACAGTTAGATCAGCTCCTTGAGAAATACTGAAGAAGCTGGAGAGGTTTATGCCCCCAAGTGTCAGATACTTTGTTGGAATATAACACTTACAAATGTGAAGGCAATTTAAGAATGCCAAACTAAAGACTCTGGATAATGTGTATTCAAACAGTTAGATCAGCTCCTTGAGAAATATTGAAGAAGCTGGAGAGGTTCTATGCCCCCAACTATCAGATACTTTGTTGGAAAATACACTTAAAAATGCAAAGGCAATTAAAAAATTTGAACCTGTAACAGAGTACAGCTGAGAGAGTGGCCCCAAATAGGGATTTGGAACTGGGTCCAGAACTCAAGGTGCCCAGGAAATATTAGAAAGATATATAGGAGGTCTCCTCTCCCCCCCACCCCCGCCCACACCACAGGTGTGAGTTGGGGGAAGGGACACATGGAGCAGGAACATGAAGAGCTGTGTTGTACAGCAACAGCTTTGTGGCTAACCTCTGGCATGGTCATTAAACACATCTATAACTTTTAACTGGTTTCATAGATATGTTAAATAGCTGTGGCCATGCCTTGAGCCAGGGGGGTAGAAGGAACTTCCACCCAAGATGTAACTGGGGGGGGGGCAACTCCCCTGGTTACAGCACCTGCATGAGAGCTTGGGGAAGATTGGTTCCTTGACATGGGGCCACACCTGCCCAGACTCATGATGGTAGCCCAGTAAACTTGGAAGAATACAGGAATGTTGGCAAGTATAGCTGATTGTAGGAGGAGTCAGAAATAGGGTTCAGAGGAAGGTTGGCATGGGGATTTAAACCCAGAATTGGCAGCCAATCAAAGAGAGAACCACGTGGTTTTGGCAGAGTGGGGACCCCCACAGCTTTGGTAGGAGAGAACCACACGGCTTTGGCCAGGTTGGGGACCCCCAGCTTTGGCAAGAGTGAGGACCATGTGGCTTTGGGGTGCTCCCTTTTGCCATCTGACTTAGGAAGCAGGAGAGACTTTGTCTAGAAGAAAAGGGGTGAAAGAAGTCTTGCTTGTGGGCCATGAGAAGGTGCCCCATGACTTTGGATTAACTGGAGATCCTGGCAGCAACACAGCTGATGGTGCTGGGAGCCTGAATCATGGACTTCTACTTCTTTTCCTGAGATACAGTACCCCAGGTTAGGGCAGAGGGAGAAGGAAGGACTGTGTGCATCTGTGGGTATCCTAAAGGACTTTAATATTTTAATGAAGACATTAGGTCACTACTTTAAGTCTGTATACCTTTAAATAAACATTTCCTTTCCTTTTCACAAATCTCTGGCATTGAGGGATGTCTTTCTTCTGGGGCAGACATAGAGAACCTAGTGGGGGGTCCTTTCAGTAATAATATAATGACCCACCTTGGCCCTGTTCTGTAACAAACCTAAAGCCTCTGGATAAAAGTTTCTTGAATGAAATGAAATAATAATGAACTTTTATGTCTATAATTTTCTTGCAGAACACTTTTCTAAACTTCTGGATTTAATAGACCAATAAAATTTCAAAAAGAAAAAATAAATGGAAACCAACATAGACTATCTTTTCCAATTTTTTGCTGCAATAAGGATAATTTTTAATATAAAAATATCACACACTGCATGTTTATTAAATAAAATTCATTTTTATAAAAAAATGTACAGACTCGGATGGAAATCAGGATGGCAGCTGGGGGTGGGGGGGAGGTTGGGGGTGGAGGGATAGAGCAAAAAGGAAAAAGGACTCATGGACATGGACAACAGTGTGGTGATTGCTGGGGGTAGGAGGACATAAGGGGACTAAATGATAATGGAAAAGGTACAATAAACATTAAATACAAAAAAATGTAAGAAATACTACCTTTGGTTTCCATAGGAATTCATTTCTTTCTCTATTTTTTCTCAGATTATTTTTTTTATTTTTCAATTCTTAAATTTCTTCTATAAGGGCCATTCTTATATTTTTCCTAACTTTATACATGAGAAAACTGGGGCACATAGATAGTAACTCACTTGCCCGAAGTCACCAAGGCATTAAGCAGTCATGCCCAGAAGCCAACACTCCTGCTCCTCCCTCCGGCCATGCAGTCATTTCTGAACGAGGATTGCCATGTGTTCAGAGCTGTAATTCTTTAGACCTCAAATGGAGCTGTGTACTCGACTTTCCCCAATGACCTGACGTGCATAGGGATCTGCCAGTGGCCTTTTGAACTGCCAAGACCGTGTACAATCTCCAAAGACTATCTTGTCTATTGTTGATCATTTTATTTGTTGGTTTTACTGTATGGCATTTCCATTAACAGAATAATTCCAGGATGTTTGTATTATTTTATTGTTCTTAAAATTTTAAATAGAAGCATTCCAAGAGACCAAAATACAAGGTGAAGCAAAAGCATGTTTACAGTTGTGAGTACACAAGACACAGACTTTATTCCTGTATTATTATTTGTTAATTATTGTATTATTTTTCATATGAACAACTGTAAACCTACTTTTGCCCCCTCCTCGTGTGCTCTTAACACCTGCTTCCATGTTTCTGGTTGTATCCTCAAACAGCTTTGAAATACTAAGGAAATAAGGTTGGATTTTTACCCTAGTTTCATTTCACTTTCTGAGCATAAAAAAATCTTAAGCCATGACTATTAAAATTTATGTTAAATTATAATCATTAAAACAGCAGAATAGACAAAAGCTTTGGAGAGCAATATAATTTTTACTTAATTGACTAGAGAAAGAAGAAGCTAGAATCCTTTTCTCAGCCCCCTTTCACCAAGCCCCCCCTCACGCCTTACCACTAGGTCTGCACAGCCTGATAACTTGTATTTATATATATATATATTCATGATCTTACTTGATTGTCTTTCTCTGTCATAAAATGTGAACTCCCCAAAGGCAAAGTAGATGTCTGAATGTGCTTAGTTTTATTTCCCCAGAGACAAGTATAGAAAATGATTAGGAGCTCAGTAATTATTTTGAATCAAAGAAATGAAAGCCAGGAGGAGAATGAATTTCCCAGTTTCTATTCCAATAATATTCACACACTGATACTTCCTCCTCTACACTGACATGGTATTCTGTACTTTATTTTTCTTCCCCAAATATATCATTTTCTTAAATCTTCATCCATGTGTACATGCTATTCTTGCTTCCAGGCACAATCTACCGAGAGATACTTATTCAGTCTCCAAACTCAAGACAAGTGTCTTTTAGAGGCCCACATGGATTCTTCCCAGTTTGATCAGCAGCCTTTGACTTGTGAGTCTATGTCCATGGTGCAGTGCTCTCTCAGAACAGTTATCAAGTTGCATTTGTTGATGTATTTTCTAGGTTTTTTCTCCAACTAGCCTGTGAGCCCTTTGAAGACAGGAAACTTTTCTTCATTACTGAAATCCTGGCATATAGTTAGTGCTCAAAATATACTTAATGAACAAATGAATGAATGAATGAATGGAAGTCTAACATGCAATAAAAGTTCAGGTTATCTCTAAAATGAAAAATCAACACTCATCAAATCTTACTCTGATTGTTCAGAGCGTAGCAAAGTTTTAGGTTAGATTTGATAGAAAATAAGTTCAGCAACATAAAAAGAATAGAAGAAATTGACTTTTGTCTTGTATACCTTCTTCTCAACAATTTTCCAGGTCATTTAACCAGGTCATACAAACTTTTTGCTTACCCTCCAAGAGTTTGAGACTGGACAGGCCAAAGTATGTTTGTTTTTATTCTCACATATTGACTCACTCTTATTTATATTGACAAAGCAACTTAAATACCTGTATGTACATTTACAGTTATGTATAGCCTAGCTGATTAGAAGTAATCAATACCTGAGAAAAATATTTTGAGTTATCAAATGTTAACAAACAGAATGATCTTACATCTTGGAGTTCCATATTTGTGTTTTATAAATGAAACTTTTGTTTAAGAGGAAAATTTTCATCCTAATTACTCTGCTGCTTCTCCAAGTTCAGTCCATTTTTTTCTGGTGCCTCCTTTGAAATCAGAACCCAACACTATGCCTCCTCTAATCTTTCACAGTCTTTAGTTCAAATTTACATATGCCAAAATATTATACTGTGATGCAATTACTTGCTACACAAATGTCTCCATATCAATGGGATTTCTTTGGAGTGACAGAGTCTGCAAATTTTACTATTCTCCTCTTCTTCATTTTAGTAATAAATCATCCTGAGTTTCTGCTGGATCATAGGTGCCCAGCTAGTGATTACACATCCTAGCCTCTCCTGCAGCCAGGAGTAGGCATGATTATGTTTCTACAAAAGCCATGTGAGCAGAAAGGATATGTACATCCTTATTACAAAGGAAGTTGCTTGCATTCCAGGTTCTTTTTTTCCCCTTTTCCATATTCTGGAAATACACTTAAACCATCAAAGGAAGGACAACAGTTTAAGTGAATCAAAAAAATAAGGTCCAAAAAATCTGAGTAATTTTGTGGGCAAATCACAGCTTACCATCCTTCCCTGCAACATGGCTCACTTCTTTTCTGTTGTGAGAGAAAGAAATAAAAATTCTGCTTTATTTGAGGCACTATAGTTTAGGTTACATGTGCTTAGCTTGTACTGTATTATCATAGAAATTGGCTCCTGGAAGTGGAATACAGTCATCATAAAAATCAAAATTTGTGACATTGGTTTAGCAAGTTGTGGAGCAGGTAGTCAGGATCATACTTAGGCTAGAAAGAGGTACATGCCCTTGTTATGGGGTTTGAAAATGCATACTAACATGGAAATAGACCACTTTACTACCAAGCTTGTAGGTCTAAGGGAATACACAAAAAAACCACCACATGAGATTTGCTGTATGTTGGCTGCTTCTTGAAATTTTTATCAAAGTGCTTTATAGACACGAGGTAAAGTTAGACAAGAAGTAGCCCTTTTCCAAAAAGTGATGAAAGGGAATACAGCTCCACTAATGGAGAATCTCTCTGCCTGTGAAATGCAATTCAATGGATTAAAATGCTGCCCTGGCTGGTGTGGCTCAGTGGATGACTGGTTTGATTCCCAGTCAGGGCACATGGTTGGATTGCTGGCCAGGTCCCCAGTAGGGGGTGCTCAAGAGGCAACCACACATTGATGTTTCTCTCCCTCTCTCCCTTCCTTCCCCTCTGTCTAAAAATAAATAATCTTTAAAAAATGCTATTATTTTGGGCCCTTACAGAGTTGCAAGTCAACTTCTTGTATTTCTTAAAGAGCATGACATAAAATTGTTACCAGAGCCAGCTCAGGGGCAAAGATCAGTTTAAGATTATTGGCTTCCCAACCAAGGTCTCAAGACTTTTGTTCCACATGGTTTTAAGTTAGCTGATATTAAGGTAAGGGAAAGAAAGATGAACAGAGCAGAGAAGACAATAAATTAAAGATGAGAGTCTATAGGTTATAGGGAAATTTGTCCAAAAGAGATCTTTGACTGTGGCTACTCTACATACAACTGGCTAGAAGCAAATAGACAAAAAGGCTGCTAACGTTTTGAAGAAAAGATTTTATTAGCAAGGAAATCACAAGTCTGGTGTACAAGAACCTATGATTGTTAAATCTCTAACATAATACTCAGTCCCTTAAAGTTGCCCCAAGTAAATTCACTTTTGATATGGATGGTAGACAGAGAAAATATTTCCAAACATACAAACCAAGGCCACAAGGGACCATGAACAAAGGAGATACGTCAGAACTAAGAGATGAATTTACCGAAGAACTTACTCTGCCAGCAGGAGGCTTTCTCAGTTTTTGCCCAGAAGAACTGAACATTTGCTATGGACCAAAATCTACTTTGAACTTTCCATTCTTTACACTCATGAGAGGGTTTTTTTTTTCTTCTTTATTAAAAAACATTGTGATAATATATACAAAACATAAAATCTATCATTTTAACCATTTTAAGTGTGTAAGTTCAGTGGCAATAAGTGCATCCACATTGTTGTGCAACATCACCATGATCTAGCCAGAACTTGTTCATCTTCCCAAACTGGAGTTCTGGACCTACCAAACTATAACTCCCCATTGCCCCCTCTGTCTAGCCCCTGGTAACCACTATTCTATTTTCTTCCCCTATGAACTTGAGAATTCTAGAGACCTCATATAGGCAGAATTATATAATATATATCCTTTTGTGTCTGGCTTATTTTACTTACCATAATGTCTTCAAGGTTCATCTATGTTGTAGTATAATGTCAACATCTTCTTCCTTTTTATGGCTTAATAATATTCCATCATATCTGTCCTTGACCAAAGTCTTTGATGTTGTGTCTTTCTCAGGATATCATGACTGGGATGTTTTAAATTCAGTTATCCTTTTCTTACTCTACCATTGTATATCAGAGTAGGGGAAGACATATAACTTGGGTTTAGTTGATAGGTTGCCATATCATAAGGAGCTGTTTCCAGACCTGATACAGATGACTATTGTACTCTGGTCCTGGATTTTCAGCTGCATAGGATAAGGTTACTGGATAGGATTTTAGGTGAGCTCCCTTTTAAAAGGTCTGAGTGTATTTGTGAGGAAAGATGAGCATGCATAGGTGGCTAGAAAGCAAAACTATGACAGAGACTACTAATTGTCCATGTATATCCATTATCTTAATCTACTTAATAATAGAAGCCCCAGAGTTTTAATTAAGCATAGAATTACTCAGAAAGATACTCCATTTCCTAGCCTACCTTTAAGATAGAAGTGACTAAATTCTAGACAAATAGACATTAGTAGACATGATGTGTTAAACTTTACAGTCTTATCCATTAAAAAGAAAACTGTTTACATTTCATTTTCTCTCTCTTTCCCCTTTACAGAACTGAAACAAAGATGAGCCAACCAGCTGTCTTGTAGCAGGGGATTAGGACCATAATCTAGGGGATAGCTGAGCATTATAACAGGAATAACTGTGTCCCTAAATGATCTGGAGCAAAATCCCTGTTAAGACTGGATGGATTCCTATATAAAAGAGAAAATATCTACCACACTGATGGATTCACTGTAGTTTTAAAGTTTTTGTGTTACAGCATCTTAGTCTATATCCTAGGTATTACAATCAGCTTATAAAAGATTGAATTTATAATGGGGGAATATTTTTGATATTAAGAAACACAGCTGTATTAATATCCTAAAAGTTTTTATTACATCTTAATTTGTTGATAAGCCAGTGGCTGTATCTTAATCTTTATATTTTTAACATTTTTCCTATTGCCTGAGATGATAATTAATGCATATTTCTTTTATAAATCAGTCAAATAATTCACATAATGACAAAAGCAAAATAAGAATGCTTATGTGATTCCAATCACTTTGTAAATGGGTGTTAATTCAGACATTACTTATTAATTATATTTGTTTCCTGAGTGTCTAGGCGTGTGCTTTCTCATCAAGATTTGGATTGAATTAATACTCATATTTGTCCTATCTGAAAGAAAAATGCCCTTGATCTCTATCTGTCTTAGAAAATTCAAATCATTTATTTTAACAACAAATTTAGAGCAAAACAGACTGTTTAGTAAGTGTGAGGATGTGCTTGTTTGTAAAAGATTTAAAACTTCCTTTTTATATTTTTATGAACCCACAGCCAAATTTTTAGTGGCAAATTCCATACTGCAGTGCAGTATTATAAAATATTATGAGGTCACACAGAAACAAATCCTCAAATAACCTCTTCCACAGAAACTCTAAAGAAGAAGAGTATACAATTTCATTTTTGATAATCATCTGAGTGGCAATAGTCATTAATATGCTTAATAGAATAATATAGCTAACAGAATAGAAATAAAAAATATGTGTAGAGAACACAGGAATGATATAACTGGGTCACAATACTCAACACAATGGAGGGAAAAGCTGCCACTCATTTTCCTGTTGATCGTCACAACACAGTTCTTCCTTAGAGCTCATTAGTGCTGGATATGGTATTGTTTTATGCAGTAAGTGAAAAATCAGACTGTAAAACTGAAAATGCTGTGTTAGGAATCTGTTTCATATATTAGAGCAATGAATACGGAGTTAGAAGATGAGTTCCACTGCATCTTTAGTGACCCTGCCACTAAACTTTATTATTTTTACTTTAGACAAGTAATTGAACCATTCTAAGCTTCAAATTCTTAATTTATAGCATTAGCAGGATGGGTTGGATGATTACAAAGGCATTTTCTGGTTGTAGAGTTCTGTGATTCTATAAATTTTCCAATCCATCCTATAGCATCAAAAAATCATCCAGCATACATTAATTGAGCAATATATTTTCTGTTAGGTACCGTGTTGTATCAAAGTTAAAGATAAATGACCAAGACAGACAAATCCCTATCCTTCTGGAACTTACAGTTAAGCGGAAAGACAGAGACTACATTAATAAACATAACACTAAATAAGTACTAGCATTTGCGGGAAGCATTCCCAAGAAAGGTAGACAGTGATACAAGACATAAACAAACCTATTCTAGTCTAGAGTGCTAGGTAATCTTCCCTGATTAGGAAATGTTTAACCTGAGACCTGAAAAACAATAGCCAGGCAAAGAGGTGTGGTAGGAAAGGGGAAGTCCAGACAGAGGAAGAAGCATGAGCAAATTCCCTGTGATGAAACAGAGCTCTTGGTCCAATTAAGTCCTTGAAATCAAGCCAGTGGTGCTGGAGCACACAGAGTGAGGGAGAAAGTGGTACAAAATGAAGACTGGAGAGGTAGGCAAGTTCAGTTCATTTAAAGACTTTGCCCTGGCTAGTGCAGCTCAGTGGATTGAGCACGGGCTGCGAACCAAAGGGTTGCCAGTTCGATTCCCAGTCAGGGCACATGCCTGGCTTGCGGGTCAGGACCCCAGTGGGGGCCACATGAGAAGCAACCACACATTGATATTTCTGTCTCTCTCTTTCTCCCTCCTTTCTCCTCTCTCTAAAAATAAATAAATAAAATATTTTTTTAAATGACATATTAAAGCCTTAAAGACACACATATTGTAAACTTTGGACCCTGTACAAAGATATACTGGAAGAGATATACTGTTTTAAGTAAGGATGCAATGTGATCAGTTTTGCTTTTAAAACATTACTCTATCATTGATTGATTTGTTGGTGGCAATTATGGATATAAGAAGCCCAGATCTGAGTACTGTTGCAGATAGATAAAGGATGATAGTGATTTTAACAGGGTGTTAATAGTTAAAATGGAAACAACTTGATATATTTTCGATACATTTAGAAGCTAGGTTCAACCAAAATTGTGATTCATTTGGATGTTGGCGTTGAAAAAGTGTGAGATTTCAAAGGTCACTCCATATTCTCAGGCTTTGGCAGCAGATGTAGAGGACACACACGAAGCTGGATTATACCAGAGGAGTAATCACTTTGGAGAAGGGGGGGGTAATTATTTCAATTTAGAGTAACGAGTTTGTGTTTCCTATGCAACACCCTAGGAAAATGTTAAATAGTATTTGAATACAGGAGTCTAAACTTTAATAGAGATATTTTGGATATATAATATATGTTGCCTCATAAACATTATAAAGTGAGGAGTTGTTAAATGCATATTAAATTAAAATGACTGGAGCAGATTAAGTTGCAGAAAGAAAAGAGAGAAGAGAGGAGAGGAAAAGAGAACAGGAAAAGGCCCAGGACAAAAGGCTAAAGATATTCCATGTATACCACATAAGAGGAAGAAAAAACAGGGGAACTGAGAAGTAATCAAAGAGGTAGCAGAGGCTGGTGGGAGTACAGGTGGCACAGAAGCACTTAGTGTAAAGAAGCCAAGGTAAGGTAGTACTCTAGAAATAAAATGTCATCAGCTATATGGAGAGCAACTGAAAAGTCAGATAAAGTGAGGATTGAAAACCTCTACTGGTATAATTGACACAGGGGTCACTGTAGAGCTTAGCAAAACTAGTTTTCACTGAGTGGTAGAAATCAGAAGTGAGTAAACTAAGAAATCAATAGAGGATAAAAAATAAAGATGGGTGTTTTTTAGATGTTTCACTATAAAGGGATGAAGAGAGTTTGAATAGTATCTGACAGAGCTGAGAAAATCCAGGGATTCTTTTTTTTTTTTCTTTTTTAATGATGGGAGAATGTGTTTAAATGTTGTTATAAAGAATCCTATAGAAAGGTAAATAACACAAAACAAAAAGAAGATATAAATGAATGAGCTAATAGAAAACTTGCCTAAAAACATAGGAGAATGAGATTCATAACAAAGGGAATGTTTAATTGGAGGAGGGACATATCCATTAACAGAAGGGAAGGAGAAAAGGATGGTGGGGATGTGGGAAGATTTATAAATCTAAAAACAAAAAGTTGAAAGGGTCCCATTATTTATGGCTTCCACTTTTTCTGCAAAACAGAAAAAAAGTTTCACCTGATGAAATTGCTGGAAGCTAGCCAAGAGATCAGAAGTTTAAAGAGAATGGAGAAGGTTTAAAATAATAGTTTTAGAAAGTAGGAAAGACAGCCAATTAGAGAAACATGGGAATACTGCCAGCCTCTGTTGAGACACTTAAAACAGGTAGTCATGAATCATAGAACAAGTTCTCTGCCTTGTGCAGTTTTACTTAGTGAATTTTAGGAGAGTGGAGCCAGAAACCCAGGGAAAGAATTGTATTTACTCAAGAGTGATGCTTTCCTGGGTAAAGGGGCAAGGAAGCATAAAGATGAGAAAAGTGCTTGACACAGTGGACTACAGAATGTATGCTAGATATTTAAGAAAGGGAGAAAGAACAGGATCCTGGTGGATAAAGAGAAAGAAGTTGGCACAATAACTGGATGCTGTAGAACTCTAGGTTTAATGTAAACGTTTCAAAAGCTGACCTCCCAAACAATGGAGGTTGTGGTCAGGTGCCTACAAAATTGGAGGTTTTTATATTGGAGCAATAAAGTATGGGCTGGTGGCAATGAAAGTGAGAAGAATGTTATTGGACATGAGAAGGGTCATATGTCTTTATCCTTGCCTCAGTTTCTCCTATTCTCAAATAAGAGGTTAACAAAATTTAAAGCCCTTGTGGGTGTCACTTGGGGGTTGAATGTCAGCCTGCAAAACAAAGGGTCACTGGTTTGATTCCCAGTCAGGGCACATGCCTGGGTTGCAGGCCAGGTCCCCTGTAGGGGGCATGCAAAAGGCAACTACACATTGATGTTTCTCTCCCTCTCTTTCTCCTTCCCTTCCCCTTGCTATAAAAATAAACAAATAAAAAATTTAAAAAATTATGGAGTTTATTTGGAAATGATGCCAGATCATGTTTCCTAGGATGACCATTATCAGCACTGGCCAAGGAAGAAATATAAACTACTAAGAGTATCAACACTTGTCCAGGGAATACTTTCTAAAGGAGGTGACACCTGAGCTGAGTTGTACAGGTTCAGTACTAGTTAGCAAAGTAAAAGGAGGAGGTATAAAGAAAAGTTTCAGGCAAAATAGCATGCATGTGAGAAATATTTATGTCTAGTATTCATTCATAAACTATTTCCATCACTCAAGGAAAGCTGAGTACTGCAAGACAAGTTGAGGAATGCAAAGATGTTTCAGAATAGTTCTCAAATGAGAAATATTTAATGTGATGCCTTGCTGCTACATCTGGACTGATAATTCCTAGATTTTAAGCTTAAAGATAGAGACCAGGACTATTTTTCAATACCTCTGTTCATTTAGTACCTGGAACAATGATTTGGTGTATGGTAGGTATTCATTACATCATCATTGAATAAACAGTCATGCAACATTTATTTGAGCATCTTCAGTTTCAGAAAATTTGCTGTATTTAGAGACAATTGGTTTTTGGACAGTTCCAGATGTTAGAAAGATCTTCCTGATATTGTGTCAAAATTCCTGGATGTTAATTACCACCTTAATTCCTCTTCTTATCTTTAAAGTTCAATGCAGCAGAGATTATGATTGATTTTTCTTTGACATGGCAACAGTTCAAGCATATCGAAGTGGCTGCATCGCTCCTCACCTTTCATTCTAGACCCACCTTGCTTTCACATCAAACCTCTTTTCCTCAGGCTCAGTGTAGGAATTCCTTCTTTCTTTCTTCAATCCTCTTTGCTAGATGTTACTCATCCTTTATGTCTCAGATTAACTACTTTCTTAATCTCAGAAAAGCCTAAAACAGGAAAATTAGATTCCCTCATTATAAACTCCTGCATAATCTTATTTTTGGTCCCTCATGCACTTTTAAAATTAGACAATATTAAATTCTGCTTTCCCTACAAGACATTGAGAAATTACAATAGTTGGGCCTACAAGTGGGGAAGACAAACTAAACTACTGACTATAGATAAACTAGAACAACCCAGATAATTGTTAAATGAGTAACAAACAAGTAAACATAAAATTTAAAATGACATAAATCATAATAAAAAGGAAAGTAATTAATATGGAAATAATGAGGAAGCAAGGATCAGGAAAGGCCTTTCTGAGAACCTGATAATTAAGCTGAGATTCAGAAGAGTGAACTTAATTAGGTAAAAATTTGAGTTCAGAATGTTCCAGAAAGAGAGGGCACTGTGGAAGAGGACTCAGAGGTTTAGCATGCTAATACAGCTAGAGTACAACTAGTGAGGAAACAGCCAGAGGGAGTGTTTAGTGGAGAGAGTGAGCATATTGCACAACACTTCTTGAAGGAAGTATAAAGAAACAGGGATCTTAAAAATGGATGATTTACTACTGCAACAAAAACTTAATTGATATCAATTCTACAAATAGGGACATTATTTGTATTCAACACAAAAATTTTGTAATACATTCAATGAACTTTTTCATCCAGCCAAAAGAGTGAAACAGGGAAGAGATTTAACCTTCCTCCAGGATCAAGTAAAAACCAGAAAAATATATATGAAACAACATCTTTCAAGACATTGGACATGAGGAGATAACGGATAGTGAGTCCTGAAAGTGGGAAAAATGGAAGATGAGTCCTACAATTGCCCCAGCTCCTTCCTTCAGAGACTTTCTAGGTTGAGGTGTGCAGTGTGGGGACACAGATAAAGCCCAGTGCTCTTCCTCAACTGACAGGATGGAATTGAGAATCTGGAAGACCAAGGAGTTTCACATAGAAAAGAAGATGCACAGAGAGAATTACAGAGATCTTCAGAAGTTTCTTGGGTATTCATCAGTGAATGCATGCAAAGAAACTACCTGAAGATGGAGAATTACCTAACAAGATAAGAGTGAACAATACCCAGTGGTCAAACAGAGTCAAGAATAGTGCCTCCTCCTATCAAGCCTGAAAAATATGTAATTTACAAGACATTGGGTAAAGCACTCAGAAGGATCTTATGTCAGTTGTGGAGAAAATTAGCTTTAGATTAAATGCTGCATTGGACTTCAAAACAAAACTTAAAATCAATATACAAAAAGATTACTGTTCACATGTAACTTAACTCTTGTATCATCTTAACTGATCTCAATTGTAACCCCGAAAAAAATTCTCAAGTGTATTTATAGGGGCATAAAACTATCCAACATCAAATAAGGTAAAACACAATGTCTATCATCTAATGTAAAATATTTATAGGAATATAGAATTATTCAACATCAAATAAGGTAAAACACAATGTCTAACATCTAATGTAAAGTATCCAGACATGCAAGCCTGTATTTTGTGAAATCTTACTATTCGTGACAACATAGATGGAACTAGGGAGTATAGTGCTAAGTGAAAGAAGTCAGAGAAAGACAAATACCATATGATTTCATTTATATGTGGAATCTAAAAAGCAAAATAAATGAGCAAACAAAATAGAAACAGCCCTGTCTAGTGTGGCTTAGTTGGGTGGGTGGCATCCTAGAAAGTAAAAGGTCACTTGTTCTATTCCCAGGCGGGCACATGCCTGGGTTGCAGGTTCAGTTGCCAATCTTGGCACATATGAGAGGCACCAAGAGAAAATTGATTTGTCTCTCTCACATCAATGTTTCTCTCCATCTTTTTCTCCCTCCCTTCCTCTCTCTCTAAAAATAAATAGATAAAATCCTAAAAACAAACTAAAAAGAAAACCCAGAATCAAACTCATAGAAACAGAGAACAAACCCATGATTTCCATATCGGGGGTTGGAAGGTAGAGGACTGCGTGAAGTGGTTAAGAAGGACAGTTATAAAATGACAACTGTAATAGAACAACAATAAAAATGAAAAAAAAAGAAAAAATTCACAGGGATGTAAAGTGCAGCCTAAGGAATATAGTCAATAACATTGTAATAACTATGTACAGTCCCAGATGAGTACTAGATTCATTGGCAGTGGGGAGGTGGATCATTTTGTCAGTTACATAAATTTCTAACAACTATGCCATTTATCTGAAACTAATACAATGTTGAATGTCAAGTGTAATAAATTTTTAAAAATTATTTTAAAAACCTACACTACAAAACAAGAACTACACAAACCATTTAAAAGAAACACAATTTAAATATGAACACATGACTACTTTGAAAGTAAAATAACTTTAAAACATACAAATATATAAAATTCTAATATTTAAAAATAGAAAGCTGAAGTGGCTATTTAATATCAGACAAAGTAGATTTCATAGCAAATCATAGTGCCAGAGTGACTTTGGAGTATATCATTTAGTTTCTAATATTTGGGATTTTCTAAAGACCGTCTACTTTTAATTTCTAATTTAATTCCTTTATGGTTAGAGAAATTTTTTATGACTCAAGTCATAAATTCTTTCAAATTTATTAATTGTTTTCTGGCCATAAATATGATCTATTTTATTAAATTCCCGTGTGCCCTTGAAAAGAATACATATTCTGTTGTTGGGCAAAGTCTCCAGTGAATGTCAATTACGTCAAGTTGATCGAAAGTGTTAGTTAAATATTCTACATCCTCAGATATAATTATCTGTCTAGATATTCTATCAATTATTGAGAGAGGGATATTGAAATCTCTGACTATAATAGTAGACTTGCCTCTTTATCCTTGCATTGTCAGTTTTTCTTCATGTATTTTAAAAACTCTATTATTAGGAGTAAAATATGTAGAATTTTTGTGTCTTCTTGATGAATTAATTTCTTTATCATTATTAGATGACCTTCTTTATCAATGTACTGCAAAGTTTGTTTAACATTTTAAAGTCTTTATATATGTATGTAAGTATAGTTGCCATCACAGAAAACCTGAGCAAAAAAAAAATCTCAATATCAAATACCAATCAATATTTATAATCTCAATATTAAATGCAGAAAAGCATTTAGCAAAATCATACCTACATATCTAATAAAAAGCCTCAGAAAACTAGGAATTGAGGGTAACTTCCTCAACTGGATAAAAAACATTGACAAAAAACCTATGACAAACATCACACTTAAGGGTAAAAGATTGCTTTCACCTCAAGATCAGGAATCTCGGTTCTAGGTCCTTGCTTTTCATCACTTTGAATAGTCCCTGCCAGTCCCTTCTTGCCTGCAAGGTTTCTTTGGAGAAATCAGCTGACCATCTTACAGAAACTCCTTTGTAGGCAACTGTCTCCTTTTCTCTTGCTGCTTTTAAGATTCTGTCTTTAACCTTCGGCATTTTCATTATGATGTGTCTTGTTGTGGTCCTCTTTGGGTCCAACTTGTTTCAGACACTCTGTGCTTCCTGGACTTATATGTCTTTCTTTCTTTCTTTCTTTCTTTCTTTCTTTCTTTCTTTCTTTCTTTCTTTCTTTCTTTCTTTCTTTCTTTCTTTCTTTCTTTCTTTTTCTTTCTTTTGCAGTTCCCTGCATGTCTATTTCTTTTGCCCAATTAGGTAAGTTTTCTTTCATTATTTTTTCAAATAAGTTTACAGTTTCTGGTTCTTCCTCTTCTCCTTTGGGCACCCCTGGTATGTTCAGAGTTGTAGAGGCTCCTTTTTAAAAAAAAATTGTGTTTCTTCTTTCTGTTCCAGTTCAATGTTTATTTCTTCCTTTTGTTCCAAATCATTGATTTGAATCCTGGCTTCCTTCCCTTCATTTTTGGCTCCCTGTGGATTTTTCTTTTCTTCACTTTGTATAGCCTTCATTTCTTCCATTCTGTGGCTGAATCATTTCTCTGAGTAACCTTATCACCAGTGTTTTGAACTCTGCATCCGATAGGTTGGTTATCTCTGTTTCACTTAGTTCTTTTTCTGGGGTTTTGTTCTAGTCTTTCATTTGGGCCATATTTGTCTCCTCAATTTGGCATCTTCCTTGTGTTTCTGTGTATTAGGTAGAGCTGCTTTAACTGCCTGTCTTATCACATCTGTTAAGTGGTCTGGGGTGGAGACTTATGTATTCACCAGGGTGGGGCTAGGTGCTTCACCACTTTGTGGCACTGTATGTGGGTGTGGGGTCACAGAGGGAACAATGACACTTGTTAGGCTCTCATCCCATTTTCAGTCTCTTCTGCCACTTCCTATAAGCAACTGGAGCCCTTCGTGCTGCTGCCCTGGTGCTGATTCCTAGAGTGGGTGGGTTTGTGTATGCTTTAAGACCCTGTGAGTCCTTTAAATGGACTCTCCAGAGGGACCAACAGTGTCCTCTTCTTCTGCCATAAGCCCCATTGGCTTTTACAGCAAGAGATTATGAGGTTTTATTTTCCTGGCATGGGAACCCTGGGCTGTACAATATGGCCTGGACCTGGGATCACTAGCTCTGCAGTTGTTCCTCCCAGTTTTTATCTGCCATTATGTGAGTGTGGGACTGCCTGTTCCATGGGCTGTCCCAATCACTGCCTCACCGTGACACACCATGCTCTCTCTGCCCCTCCTACCAGTCTGGATGAATATTTCTTCTTTAAATCCTTGTTTGTTGGACTTCCATACAGGTTGATTTTCTGGTAGTCCTAGTTGTTTTTTTGTTTTTACATTGGTTGTTATCCTTCTTATAGTTATATGAGGAGGTAAAGTGAGTGTACCTATACCTCCGTCTTAGCCAGAAGTGCGCACAACATTCTTAAAGGTGGCTATCACGAAACCCCATTTTTCAGACTGAAAAGCCATAAAAGGTTACAGACTGAGGCTATAAAAGGTTAAGTGCACTTGTCAAAGCAACATAGAAATAGAGTTGTTCTTTAAACTCATGGTTGTATGACTGCATAGGGTTTCCAGAGAAAAAGATCCAGCACAGTGGGCAAATTAGTGTTTTCCTATTATTCAGGAAGCATAATTCAGATACAAATCCACATCATGATGTCATTCAGGACTTTATGAAAATATGTCTCTTATACTGCTTTAATATTTTAATGATGAATGTCATACTTCTTTTCCTCTAAAAAAAGAAATAATAGAATCAGAAACAGTAAGTAGAATATATTTGTAATGAATAAATCATTCTGAGCAAAACTAATTACTTTTTTTTCCTTCCAAGAGAATTACATGCTTAAAAGATAATGGAAAGTACAAGACACAATATATCTTGATTACTAATATAACTGATAGTGTCTCTTAAACATTAACTAGCACAATTAATTGAAAATAGTGTCATTCTGGAATGAAAATTGACTTTATAGGAATAAAAGGGCAATGTTGTGAACTGTCAGGGGCCTGTCTGGGCTGCCTGCCTTGCCTGGGCCCAACTGCCATTTCTAAGGGCATTTCTAGGGGCAGCGATTGTCTGGAATTACAAGGCAGACAAATCCTTTTGCCTATTTTAGGTCTGCCTGTCTCAGAGACCCAACTCACACTAGATGGAGAAAAAAGTGGGGCACCATGGAGAAGTTACAAACCAGGGAAACAAATAGGAATTGTTAAACAGATACATAATGATTCAGGAAAGAGATGTGCAAAACTACCTGAAGGGAATTTTCATGGCCTCAAAAACTTTGTTACTGAATTTAAACTGAATTTTTGCAACTGATCTAAATAATCTATCAGTGGGAGTCAGCTTTCAAACCACAGAAAAAGAAAATACTTCTGACAGAAAGTGAATCATTTTAGACTTGATAAAATGTAGTAACCTGCCCCATGGCACATAGTCTTTTAGAGGTCAGAGGGAGAATTAAAATGCTAGTGTGTCACTGTCTCTCAATTTTAACCAACTTAAATTCTCTGATATCATTCTGTATAAAGGTGTGCAATGTGGACGCAAACTCCCCACCTCATTTATGTCAGACCTTGCGAAGCCTCAACAGTCAAAGAGATGACCTGGGGGGAGTTGATAGTAGAAACATGCACAACCTCTTGTAACTGAGGAAATTAGAACCCACAAAGTGGTAAATAAAGAGACAGCTTCCTGCTTTCTTCCCAAGAGCTTATGGCTCTTGCTCTTGGGAAGAAAGTAGATGTTGATATAATCAGAAAACATGAAGAGGCTGCTGTGCAATGTACCTCTTGGGCCTTCAGCCAAGAAAAAGATGGCCAGGCTTGCCAAAGTAACCACACCCTCAGACTTACCCTAGGAGACACCTTCATCCAGATTTTACACAGACTGACAACTTGAGCTACTTATTAGGAAGAAGGAAAATAAAACTCTCCATAAGTCAGGTAGAGCAAAGAAGCTTGTGTTTGCTGTTTGTTGGCATATAAAAATATGCCAGGACATAGCTTTTATTTGCCTAAGCTGAGGATAGGACACTCACCCCAGACAATAATATGAAGTCCACAAATGTTTTCTATGGCCCCGGGACCCTGTTCTGCCTGACAGTGAATGTGATAGACTGAGATGACTAGAGCTCTAGATCAATAGTTCTCAAAATTGGGCACGTTGTCGATTGCCCCAAAATCACAGTACTTCTTGCAAAACAACATGAAAGATTATATTTTAATTACTAGCAAACCATGTAATTTGTACTGAATCCAATGTCATTTTAAACTTGATTATATGTTGATAAATAATAGAAAACACCAATGGTTTAGGTAAAAAGTCATAGAAAATGAAAAAGCAAGACCTTTCTATAACCTTAATATATTGTTATATTTTTAAAGGATCATTTTTTCATCTTAGCAGTAAGATGCATCTAGCCTACAGACTTCTTATGCCTATTAGTTGAGAAACACTGGCCTGGATCCAGAAAATGCTTAATTTGTGAAAATTATACTCCAGGATTTAAATTTTGTTCATTCCTAAAACAAATGGAAAAGCAATGGCCTCCTTTAGGGTTTTCAGTCCACTCTCTTCAGTACTAAGGGCAGATTAAGTCTCTTAACTTTAACACAATCCTGGTGCTACTGCTTCAAAGGAGCCAGATAAACATTTTAAAGTTATTTGGCACTGCATCATTTTTTTCTAAAACTGTATTTGTATTATGTCAGTATGCAGTGATGTTACCATTGCTCTTTTGTTGGAGTTTCCATGCTTTTTAATGTTCAAGTTTCATGATGGACAAGAAAAGAACTTGCTCAATCTCTCTCACAGGACTTTAATGAGAAAATTATCCCTAGCAGGTGTGAATCAGTGGATTGAGTGTTGTCATGCCAATCAAAGTGTCACTGATTTGATTCCCAGTCAGGGTACATGTTTGGGTTGTGGGCCAGGTCCTGGTAGGGGATGCATGAGAAGCAACCACACATTGATGTTTCTTTTTCTCTCTTTCTCCCTCCTTTCCCCTCTCTAAAATAAATAAATAAAGTTTTTAAAAAAATGTATTTAATAAAGAAACGTAATATAGCCCTAACTGGTGTGGTTCAGTGTATAGGGTATCATCCCACAGACCAAAAGGTCACTGGTTCAACTCCTGGTCAAGGCACATGCCTGGGTTGTAGGCCAGATTCCCAGTTGGGAGTTTGTAAGAGACAACCGACTGATCCATGTTTCTATCTCACATCTCCTCTATCTCTCTCTCTGTTTCCCTCTTTCTAAAAATAAGTGAGTAAAATATTTTAAAAATATATAATATAACATACTATAATATAGCATAACATCATATAATATACACATTTATACATTTCATAACACTTAGATTGAAAATACATGGGTTATTCTTGTGATCAATTTCTAGTTTCATAGCATTGTGGTCAGAGAAGTTGCTTGATATGGTTTCAATCTTGTTAAATTTATTGGGACTTGTTTTGTTTCTTAACATTTGGATTATCTTAGAAAATATTCCATGTGCACTGGAAAAGTATGGATATTCTGCTTCTTTTTTATGAAATGCTCCAAAGATACTCATAAAATCCATTTGACCTAGTGTACTTTTTGAGGCCACTGTCTCCTTGCTGATTTCCTCTCTGAAAGATCTACCCATTGAAGTCAATGAGGTTGTAAAATGCCCTACTACTATTGCACACAAAGACATGGAAAATAAATAACATGTTATTAAGCCATGAATGGGTCAACAACCATAAGATCAAGGAAGAAATCAAAAGATACCTTGAAATAAATGAAAATAAGAACACAAGAATCTAAAATCCATGGGACACAGAGAAAGCAATTCTGAGGGAAATTCATAACATTACAGGCCCATTTCAAAAAAACAAACAAACAGAAAAAGTTCAAATAAACAATCTAACTTGACACTAAAAGGAAATTGAAAAAACAGCAAACAAAGCCCAAAGTGAATAGAAGGAAAAAATGGGCAAAGGACTTGAATGGACAGTTCTCTGAAGAGGACATACAGATGGCTGAGAGATGTATGAAAAGATGCTCAGTGTCACTTACAATCAGAGAAATGTAAATTAAAAGCACCATAAGATATCATCTCGCACTTGTCGGAATAGCTATCATCAATAAATCAACAAACATCAAGTGCTGGTGAGGATGTGGAGAAAGGGGAACCCTTTTGTACTGTTGGTGTGGATGCAGGTTGGTACGGATGCAGGCTGGTGCATCTACTGTGGAAAGCAGTATGGAGATAACTCAAAAATAAAAAGTGGATACTTCCAGTGAAGATGGAGGCATAGGTAGATGACCTTCACCTCCTTGCACAACCATAGAAGGATCACAACTAACTTTAAAACAAAAAAACATCCAGAACTGCCAGAAAATTGAACTGCATTGAAAAATGACAACCAAAGATTTAAAGAAACCATATTCATCCAGATGGGTACACTAAGACAGATTAAAAGCAGCTCTACCTAACATGCAGAAACAAACACAGGAAGCTTCCAAATCCAAGGGACAAAGAAATATGCCCCAAATAATAGAATAGAAAAAAAAGAGGAAGGACTAAACAAGATGGAGATAACCAACCTATCAGATGCAGAGTTCAAAACACTGGTGATAAGGATGCTTAGAGAACTCACTGAATAAGGCAAAAGTATAAGGGAAGAAATGAAGGCTACACTAAGTGAAAAATAGAAATATCCACAGGGAACCAAAAATGAAGGGAAGGAAGCCAGGATTCAAATCAATGATTTGGAACAAAAGGAAGAAATAAACATTGAACTGGAACAGAAAGAAGAAACACAAATTTTTTAAAAAAGGAGCCTCTACAACTCTGAACATACCAGGGGTGCCCAAAGGAGAAGAGGAAGAACCAGAAACTGTAAACTTATTTGAAAACATAATGAAAGAAAACTTACCTAATTGGGCAAAAGAAATAGTCATGCAGGGAACTGCAGAAAGAAAGAAAGAAAGAAAAAGAAAGAAAGAAAGAAAGAAAGAAAGAAAGAAAGAAAGAAAGAAAGAAAGAAAGAAAGAAAGAAAGAAAGAGAGAGAGAAAGAAAGAGAGAGAGAAAGAAAGAGAGAAAGAAAGAGAGAGAGAAAGAAAGAAAGAAAGAAAGAAAGAAAGAAAGAAAGAAAGAAAGAGAAAGAGAGAAGGAAGGAAGGAAGGAAGGAAGGAAGGAAGGAAGGAAGGAAGGAAGGAAGACATACAAGTCCAGGAAGCACAGTGTCTCAGACAAATTGGACCCAAAGAGGACCACAACAAGACACATCATAATGAAAATGCCAAAGGTTAAAGACAGAATCTTAAAAGCAGCAAGAGAAAAGGAGACAGTTGCCTACAAAGGAGTTTCTATAAGATGGTCAGCTGATTTCTCAAAAGAAACCTTGCAGGCAAGAAGGGACTGGCAAGAAGTATTCAATGCCATGAAAGGCAAGGACCTACATCCAAGATTGCTCTATCCAGCAAAGCTGTCATTTAGAATGGAAGAGCAGATAAAGTGCTTCCCAGGCAATGTAAAGCTGAAGGAATTCATCATCACCAAGCCCTTATTATATGAAATGTTAAAGGGACTTATTTAAGAGAAAGAAGATCAGAACTATGAACATTAAAATGACAACAAACTCACAACTATCAACACCTGAATCTAAACAACAAAATCAAAAGCAAACTAAGCTAACATCCAGAACAGGAATAGAATCATAGATATGGAGATAGTTTGGAGGGTTGGCAGTTGGGAGGGGAAAGATGGAGAATAGGGGAAAAGGTACAGGGATTAAGAAGCATAATTGGTAGGTACAAAATAATCAGGGTGATGTTAAGAATAACATAGGAGATGGAGAAACCAAAGAACTTATATGCACTATCCATGGATATGAACTAAGGGGGAATTCTGGAGCTAAGGGATGTACTGGTTGGATGGGAGGCAAAGGGGGAAAAATTGGGACAACTGTAATAGCAAAGTCAATGAAGTATACTTTAAAAGAATAAAAATGTATCTGCCTTTTGATGCAGTGATCACACTTTAGGGATTATATCCGAAGGAACCCAAAATGCTAATTCAAAAAAGCATATGCACTCCTCTGTTCATTGCAGCATTTACAATCACCAAGATATGGAAGCAGTCTAAGTGTCCATCAGTAGATGAGTGAATAAAACTACTATGGGATATTTATACAACGGAATTCTAGTTGGCCGTAAAAAAGAAAATTTTACCCTTTGCGACAGTATGGATGGACCTGCAGAACATTATACTAAGTGAAATAAGCCAGTCAGGGAAAGACAATTACCATTTAATATCACTCATATGTGGAATCTAATGAACAAACTGAACTTTCAAGCAAAATAGAGACAGACTCATAGAGAGCAGGATGATAGCTAAGGGGAGCAGGTGGTTAGGAGGTGGAGGCATTGAGCAAAAAGGAAAAAGACTCATGGACATGGACAACAGTGATTGCATGGGGGTGGAAGGTATAAGGGGACTAAATAGTAATGGGGAAAATGCAATAAAGATTTTTAAAGAAATGAATGTGAAATATAAAAAAAGAAAAGAATATATGGGGAATGAGGACATTGATCAAATGGGACTCAAACATTAGAATCATAAAGCAAATTTACTTTTCTCTGTCTCACTAACCTAAATTAGTTCTTTCCCTTGTCCATCATGAATCCTGAGCAGGCTTCACAACTTTTTTTCCTCATCTATACATAACAGAAAATGTTATGGGCACTATAAGGCCATGGACTCAGGATAATTTAATAAATTGATTGTAGCCAAGAAATTTGTAGGTAGGACAAGCAATAATTAAGATGAAATTCCCTTCACTCTGAGTGTGAAAATTCTTCCCACACACTTTTCTAAAAATATATAGCACTGAGAGTAAATTTGAAAACATGAGCGACAAGTGAAGGTGATCATCACTGGCCTCTGGAGATGGTTCACTACCCAGGGGAGGGTCTGAAGAGTTTGTTCATTTTATTGCTGTATAAAATCTCATGGGATATACATACCATGGCTTAACCATTATTTTTGAATAATTAATTATTGTGTTCGCTCAAGTATTTTGCCATATCAAGCATTGTGGCAGCAAACTTATAAGTCTTCTACACGACAGTTTACCAGAGTGAAATTCTGAGTCACAGGGAATGGAAATCTTCAACATTGGAAGACACGCCGCACTGCTGTTTAGGAGTTTGTGCTGTTACTGACTTTATGAAAACCTTTAAATATTTGTTAATCTGATGGGCATGAAAGTTTACTTCATTGTTATTTTAATTTGTATCTCACTGATTATGAATGATATGTTAGTTAGCTCCAGATGCCGTAACAAAATAAAATAGACTGTGTGGCTTAAACAACAGAAATTTATTTCTCACAGTTTTGGAGGCTAGAGGTCTGGGATGAGAGCGCCAGCATGGTCAGCACTGGTGTGGGCTTGCAGATGGCTGCCTTGTCCCTGTGTCCTCACATGGGGAGAATGAGAGGCCAAGCAACCTCTGGTGCCTCTTTTTGTTAGGACATTAATCATGTCATGGGGCCTCTACCCTCATGGCCTCATCGAATGCTAATTACCTCCCAAAAGTGTCATCTCTGAAAGTCATCATATTGGGGGTAGGGCTTCCACATGAGGTAATTTGATAAGGTTTCATCAATGTATATGCCCACGAAATCACTTCTACAATAAATTTACAGAATATTTCCGGTGTCCTAGGGCCCATGAAGTCTCTCCCTCCACCCCTTTCCCACAACTATGATCTCCTTTCTGCCTCAATGGATTAGTTTGCCTTTTTTAGAATTTCATATGAATGAAATCATGCAGCATGTACAATTTTGTATCTGGCGTCTTTCACTCAGCAAAATGATAATCTAACATAATCATATTATGCTTATCAATAACTTGTTCCCTTTTGTAGCTGAGCAATGTTTCATTGTATAGATATACGATAATTTGTTTACCCATTCACTTGTTGGTGGACATTCAACTTTGTTTTCAGTATGAGGCAATCATAAATAAACACTCCTGTACAGTTTAAACAAACAAACACCTTCTCACCAGGGCTACCAATCTTCTGTGTTCAGAAATAATAAATGTGGTTATTAGGTGTTTGTACTGCTGAGCTTAACCTGAGCTCACCCTGAGCTCAACAAAGCACTTTAAAAAAGTGTTTTAGTTGACATGTTATAGGATTGCCTTATGTGTTGTGTTGTTTTGTTTTGATTAAACTAAATCGTTCTTAACCTCAGGTTAAACAACCCCTAACTGGCGAATCCTTTCCTCACCTGTCAGGCGCTCCTACATCATCCTGCGGTTTCTTCCCGCAGATCCCACCTGCAGTTAATGGCAGGTGTATAAACAAGTGCGAAGAGTGTGCCAGCACCGTCAGAGCAGAGTTCTGTCCAGGCCTGTGCACCACGCGTGACCAGCCTTTAGTGGAGTGCTGACGCTGAACCAAAAATGTGTAGGAAAAAATCGTTTTTATCTTAATCTTTGGAGAAATCTTTGTGACATTCTTTTATAATATTAACATGCTCATGAAAGGAATTCCAACAGAACCTTGTCTTCACTCACTGGGTCCCAGAGAAACTTACTTACTTACTTACTTAATTAATTAATTTATTTATTTATTTATTATTTTTACTTTTTTATTGAGTTTATTGGGGTGGCATTGATTATTAAAATTATATAGGTCTCAGATATACAATTCTATAACACATTAACTGTGTATTGTACTGTGTGTTCACCACTCCAAGTCAAGTCTCCTTCCATCACCATTC
>PVKU01006342.1:75065-105808 GCA_004027475.1 Anoura caudifer
TTTTTTTTTTTTTTTTTTTTTTTTTTTTTTTTTTTTTTTTTTTTTTTTTTTTTTTTTTTTTTTTTTTTTTTTTTTTTTTTTTTTTTTTTTTTTTTTTTTTTTTTTTTTTTTTTTTTTTTTTTTTTTGCTTAATCATTTCATCTTTTTTACCCAGCTGCATAACACCCTACCCCTCTGACAGCTGTGAGTCTACTCTTTATCTAAAAGTTTGCTTCATTTTGTTAGTCTTTTGTACTCATTAGATTCCACATATGAGTGAAATATATGGTACTTGTCTTTCTTTGACTAGCTTATTTCACTTAGCTTAACAGTGTGGATGGATTTACTCTCCAGGTCCATGCATACTGTTGCAAAGGGTAAGATTTCCTTATTTTTTATGACTGAGCAGTATTCCATTGTGTAAATGTCCCACAGCTTTTTATCCATTCATCTACTGATGAACAGTTAGACCACTTCCAAATTTTGTCTATTGTAAATAACACTACAGTGAACATAGGGGTGCATATATTCTTTTCAATTAGTGGGAAATCTTATTTCTAAGTCTCAGTGAAAAACAAACACAAAGCAAAAATTCAAAAGTATGAAAAATTTCTAGCTAGTGAGGCTAGATAAGCAGTTAATCTCCATCTCCACTCTTTTCCCTTAAATTCTCTAATTGCAGATTTTGACAAAACCTAGTTCTTATTCTTTGTTTTGCCTACCCTGCACATTTCATCCAAATGAAATTATACGATATATGGTCTTTTGGTATAGGTTTTTTCACTTAGCATTAATAAAAATTCACCCATGTTATAGCACATATCAGCTCTTCATTCATTTTTATTGCCAAATATTCCCCTCTATATTACACTTTATCTATCCACTCATTATTTGATGAACATTGAGTCTATCAAATAATTAGATATTATTAGTAATGTTGCTATGAACATACATGTATTGTAACAAAACAAAATGCTTGGTCACTGACTCTACCCTCACCACATTCTTCCTGTGGCCTCCAGGCTAACAGCTCCTGCTATAGATATGCTAATTATTTGAGGAATTCTTGAGGAATGCCCTCTTGCCAAGGCATGCCTCTCCTAGGGAGGTGGGAAATATGTACAAAATAATGATTGTTTATCAAAGATTTGCAGGAGTTTTTGTTTCTCTTGAGATAATATACCTAGAGTGGGACTTGCAGTTCCCAGTCCACATGTAAAGACTTTGGAATTCATCACTTCTTCCTACATAACAAGGAAAAAGGTGAACAAACTGAAAATCAACAACTTTTCCTTTGGATTCATTGGAGAACTGAGGTCACTGGCTGAACTACTGCCTCTAAAATTGAAGAGACAGATAGGGAAATACAGAGAAATCACAACTTAGTGGAGCAGAAACCGATGAATGAATTCTCTGGGAAGCAGTTTCAGGGTAGGTAGTTGATGAATTGCTACAGACTCAGTGTGGGCAAGTTTGAGGGTTAAAAATTCCAGGAAGGCCTACCCATATTAGCAGCCTCTACATTTTTATAAATTTTACCTTCAGAAGCCCTGCCAGTTCTCACAATAAAAACTAGAGGGAAACCCCTCATGTTTCCAGCAGAGAGGAGGGGAAATACAGCCTTTTAAAAATACTTTCAGAGGATTCTGTTGTTAACAAGACTTGACCTGAAAAACAAACAAACAAACAAACAAACACAGAGAACTATTTTATCAGAGCCTAACAAACGGGGATTTTTCCAGAGCTTGACCGAACCGGGGGAAGAGAAATACCAGCAGCAACCCACCCACTCTACCCTTTCATATGAGGAAGGCAAATATCCAACGATGGTCCTCTATAGCCTTCTTGTGTCAAACAAAGGCGAAGGGCACTGAAAAGCACTTGTGAAAGTCACAACTTCGGAGCACAGGCTCATTAAAGACTGAGACCAAACCATAGGCTACAGAATGCTTACTTTCTTTCTCCTGGTACCCTACCACGACATCAAATAGTCTCTATAATAATAGGCGAATACAACAGAAAGAACTGTATGGCTAAGATTTTATTTCTAGGGAATCCCAAAGATAATAGGGAGACAATAACCAAGGTCACCTGTGGAAATTTTAGCCTCTGACACCTACAGTCGCAGAAAACAGTAAATACAGTCGAATACTTAGCCAGATGAGCATAAAACATCATGTTCAAGGTTATTAAATTCACTTTCTTAGGCAGTGCAAAATGTCTGGCTTTCAACAAGTGAATTACAAGGCATGTTAACAGACAAAAAACAGTTTGAAGGGGCAGTGAAAGTATCAAAAGCACACTCAGATAAGGCAGAAAAATAGAATTATTAGATCAGAAATTTAAAAGAATTTTAATTAAGTACAGGGTGTTGCAGTTTAGTAGATTGAGTGCCAGCCTGCTAACCCAAAGTTCACCAGTTCAATTCCTAGTCGGGGTACATGTGGGGGTTGTGGGCCAGGTCCCTGGTTGAGAACATGTGAGAGGCAACCAATTGATGTATTTCTTGTACATCATTGATGTATCTCTCACACATCAATACCTCTCTCCTTCTCTTCCTCCCTTCCTTTCTTACCCTCTAAAACTAAATCAAATATTTAAAAGAATTATAATTAAATTCTAAGGGCTCTTGTAGATAAAGTAGACAGCATACAATAACAGATGGGAATGTAAGCAGAGAACTAGAAAAAATCAAAAAGGAATGCTAGAAACCAAAAACACTGTAGCAAAAATGCAGTATGCCTTTGAAGAGCTCATTAATACACTGGGCATGGTCAAAGAGAGAACCAATGAGCTTGAAGAAATGTCAATAGAGACTTCCAGACCTGAAGCACATGGAGAAAAAAGATGGAAAAGACAGAACAGAATATTCTATCTTTTTTCTGCCCCAGACCTTTGGGACAAACACAAATCTGTAACATACATGTAATGGAAAATACAAAACATCTCTCTGAGAAGACTTTTATCCATAATACTGAAGGTGTCATATAACACAATATGATGAAAAACCCAATACAAAAATGGGAAAAAATAGTTGTAGTGATACTTTATAAAAGAAGATTGAAAATGGCCAATGAACAGATAAAGAGTACAGAACTTCAGGGAAATGCAAATTAGGGTCAGAATGATATAACTTATACATTCATTTTCTGGACAGCTATAGAAAAATCTGTGGATTGGAAGGGAGGAGAAGGCAAGACTGTTACTTGCTTATGATGAAAAGTAAAATCACAAGAAAATATAATCACAAGTAGCAACTACCCAAACTAAAATGATATGATTATTTTGAGATTCTATCTTGGTAATTCATATACATATATACAAATTATGAGTCCTCAGCAACTCCCCCTTCACCAAGAAAAAATAACATCTAAAATCACTGCTGTATACTTTTGCCAAAATGGATAACCCCCAATACTAAATAAGAAGTTGTATGGTATAATAGAGAGAGCAATGGAAAAGTTAATGAGATGCTCTGTCCTTAACGAACTGTGTAACATGAAGTATTTGATTAAACTGCAGGGCTTTAGTGCTCTCATTGACTAAAGAAGACTGAACAAGATGGCATCTAATGTATAGAATACATTAGAATACAAGAATAGAATAATGTGTATTCTATTTTGTATGATTTCCCAATTTGTCATTCAAATAATTTTCCACTTAAAAATTCACCTGTGTTTCTAAAACTTTAGCTAAAAGTGAGTATTGTAATTAATTTTTTAAATGATTGGATTGTAAAGAGTATTTCATTGTCCTTACATAGCATTAATTGTATTGCATTTATTCATTGATTCAATAAATATTTATTAAGTGTCTTTTATGTTAGGAGGTACTCTGTTAAGCTATGGGTATAAAATGGTAGCCAATACATTTCAAGTCCTCAATTAAATTATAAAGAAGCAAGGGAGACAGGCCAACAGAAAAGTTCTGAACTGTATGAGAAGTGTTGGGAGTTAAATAAATGCAAAGTACTAAAAAAAATCACTTCAGCTGGTTTTCAGGAAGTTAGGGAAATATTTTCTAAGTAGATGATATCTTCTATGTGAAATGGTGCTATGTAAAATAGGGAGATTAGCAGATGCAATCAAACAGGCCCTAGTTTCAAGGTGATAAGGAAACTTTCAAGAAGATAAAATGCAGGTAAAGGACATATTAAATAAAAATGAAAAAGTGAGAAGTTTACAGTTGCACTGTGACAAGAGACTTTTGTATTTTCTGGGACTGACTTTGCTACAACAACAGTAGCAATTCCAAATTCCCTTGCCCTGGATCCAACAGCTTTAATATCTTTCTGAAAGTAAATAGTTTAATTTAATAATTGTGTTAAACTTGAGATACATTGTAATTTTGAACAAGGAAAAATTTAATTTAATTTAATTTTTAAAAGATTTTATTTTATTTATTTTTAGATGGAGGGGAAGGGAGGGAGAAAGAGAGGGAGAGAAACATCAATATGCACTTGCCTCTCACGCACCCCCCCCCCCACTGGGGAGCTGGCCCCAACCAAGGCACATGCCCTGACGGAGAATTGAACCAGTGCCTCTTTGGTTCACAGGCTGGCACTCAATCCACTGAGTCACATCAGCCAGGGCTAATTTTATTTTTAAAAAGATTGTGTATTATTGCTACCTATAAATGTTACTTATAGATGTTCAGTAGAATTTGTAATTTAAAAAAACATGGTAAATAGAAAAGTCTCTTGTCACAGCGCAACTGTAAACTTCTTACAAAACTGTATTCTCTTGACTATACTGCTTTCTAATGCTATTACATTTATTGTCTCTTACTAAGCCTAAAGTAGCTATAGTTTATTTGGAAATTGGGTCTTCACAGATGTGATCAAGTTAAGATGAGGCCAGTAGAATGGACCATAATCCAATATGGCTGGTGTCCTTATAAGACAAGAGACACATTGCCCTGGCTAAGCAGCTCAGTTGCTTGGAGAATCATCCCACACACCAAAAGGTTATCAGTTCAATTCCCGGTCAGGGCACATACCTGTGTTGCAGGTTTGATCCCTGGTCAGGGTTTATAAGGCAGGCAACCAACTGATGTTCCTCTCTCTTTCTCTCAGCCTTCCTCTTTCTCTAAAATCAATAAAAACTATATCCTCAGATGAAAATTAAAAAGAGAGAGAGAGAAGAGGCCCAGACACAAAGATACACAGGGAAGACTGCCAGGTGACAACAAAGGCAGAGATTGGAGTGATGCATCTACTAGCTAAGGAACACCAAGGATTGCCAGCAACCACTGGAAGCTAGGAGAGAGGCACAGAGTAGACTTGCTTGGAGCACTCCATAATGGAACTGACCTTGCTTGATTTTAGACTTCTAGCCTGCAGTTATGAGAGCATAAATTGCTATTGTTTTAAACCACAAAATGATCCCTAAAAAGTGACATAAAAATAATCATTGCAAATTATTACCATTTTAAAAGTGTGGCAATTTCCTCCAACTAAAGAAATCAAGGGCATCATCATCAAGGAAACTGTGACACATCAGCTGGTATTCAAAGGATGAAGGAATACATCTCAGAAAAAAAGAGAATTTAATTTAGCCAAAACTTCCAGAGCTAGCAAGTGGCCAACAATGTGACTTACCAAAGCCTGCATTAGGGAAAAGGACTACCATGGTTTACATATATGAGGAGTCCAAGGCTGTGTCTTTCAAGCATCAGATACATCTACAAGGGGCAACCCCCCCCCCAACTGGAATTGTCCTGCCCTAGCCAGGCTTCCCTCACTAGGTGAGTGTTCTAGGAAACGATCTGTCTCATTGTACCAGCTGTTGTTGTAAGAGGCTGTGGTATGCTTCAGTTAAGTTTTCTGAAGACTCTTTCAATGCATTTGCCCATTTTGTGATGGGTGATTTACAAGTGCACCTACCCACACCATACTGAGTGTTCAGCAGTTTTTAAACAAAAATGGCATAACCCTCATGTCCCACCCTCCCTACTTATCCTATCTTGCTCCAAGCAATGTTTTTTTTCCCCTTGGATGGAAAAAAGTTCCTCAAAAGGAAACATTTTGCAGATGTGGATGAAGTGAGGAAAGAGCACTAAAAGGCATCAAAATTGGTAAGTAAAACCTTTCTGAGCTGTGGAAAAATGTCTCGATAGGTGGATTGCATCAAATGGAGAGTACTTTGAAGGTACTGAAGTTCAAATATGTAAGAATAAATACACAATCTTTTATAAATCACTTCTGGGTTTTGTGTTCCCTTTCTGTATATTCCGAGATAAATGATACCACCAAGACTCTCTCTATTCCTTGACTCTCATTATCTCTGCTTCTTTATGAGTGATGATTTAATTTTTTTCTGCTACAGGTATCTCTAAGCCAACATCTTTAAACCTTAGCAATTGCAGATATGAGATAATCATCCTCTTTCTTTGTTTCTCTGGGTCCCTTAACATCCATATGTCAGAAATAATGAAGGCCTCCACCATTCCTTTGTACATTACTTACAACGATCATTGTGAAGGGACAAATGGGTTGTGATGCTTGGCCAGGCCTGAGTCTGTGCTGCAGTGGTCGGAGAGGGAGCAGTGCACTGTGGCTACTGCTCCCTTTAGACCTGGGAAGCAGGGGGAGAGGTAGCTCTATAGTAGGAGGCTGATTCTTGGTGGACAAAAAAGACTTTTATACACTACACTTGTTGCCCTAGGGAGATGAGAAAAAAATATTAAAAAAAAAAAAGCCTTAAAGTGTTTTTCCCCTTATTACATGTGAAAGTACATACTGTCATGAAAGTGCTTGACAAATATGTACTGACTTTCAAAGAAACATCCTAATGATTCCTCAAATGTCAGGCCTTCAATAACATTTCATTACTTAGCCCCACTGAAACAAAATATTTAGGAATTATATTTCCAAACACGTACCCCTCACCCCATCAGCAAACACAAACATACACTTCAGAAGTAAAAGGTCACTTTGAACTCAATGTTAGATAAAGATGTTGAAAATACCAAAAAATGATAAGACAATTATGAGAGCTTTTGAATATGGGCTGTTAAAATATATCAGAAATTGATTCAAGATTTCTAAAAGAGTTTTCATGAATTAAAAGTAAACTTTAACAATTTTCTTGAATATAACCATGATATCTACAAGGAAAGTAAAATCAGTCTGTAGTAGTTTATCCGTAGTTTACCATGGGGTACTTCTCAGCAGCCACAATATCCAGAATGAAGAAAGAAAACAAAGTCCTTCAAGAGATTAAGCTAGATAGCCCTAGAACTTATGCTCTTTGGCAACAGGAAGGTCTTATCATAATTTCATGTCTTTATATTAATGTCACTCACAAGTTTAACTAAGCTAGTTATTTGGGTTCCTAGAATAATAGATTAGACACGACAGATGAGAAAGTAAACTCTCAAGTGACAGGTTTAATGATAAGTGAAAAGAAGGACAAAAGAAAACCCAACGATTCGAGAAGAGACTTAAATAAGAACATAAAAAGATGAAGTGGTCTGAGGGTGAAAGGAGGCACCCACACGTGTGGGTGAAAAGACACCCTCTAAATGACCATGTTTCATTTGTATAAAAGACACATGCCCAGGCTCTGGTGTTTAACTGTTCATTGTTTGAGAATCCTTCTCTGTTGTTTTCCCTCTATAGAGGGGTTTAAATTAAAACAGCTTCTTAAGAGTTTTTCCATTTCTAGATATTTAACTGAGAGAAATAAAAACATCTGTTCACCCCAAAGACTTGCAAATGAATGCTTATAGCACCTTTATTCAAGACAGCCCCAAATTATAAACAACCTCAGTGTCCATCAGTGGGTGAATGGGCAAACAAAACACGGCATATCGATATAAGAAAAATCTACTCATTGATAAAAAAGGAACAAATTGCCAATATATCTAAAAACATAAATGAACCTCAAAATCATTGTACTGGACAAAAGAAGGTAGACACAAATGAATATATGTAGTGTGATTTCATTGACATAAAAATTGAGAAAACACAAGCTGATCCAGTGTTAAGAAGTCAGTAGTTGTCTGAGGCCAGAGTGAAGGAAAGAGGGGCTGCAAAAGGGCCAAATTCGTATTTCAGATTTCACATTCATGTGCTTAATCCATTTCAGTTAAATCTTTGTGTAGAGTATGTGGTGAAGATTGATATTCATTTTTTCTCCACTTAAATATTCAGTTATTTGAGCCACATTTGTTTAAGACTCTCTTTCCTCATTCAATTGTATTGGCATCTTCATCCAAAATTAACCATTTATGAGCCCATTATAGATGCTCGCTACTCTTTTCCATCGATCTTTCTGCTAGGATCACATTGACTTGCCTGGTTCAGTTTTACAAGAAGGCTTTTTTAAAACAAGAAGTCCTATAATTAAGTTGTATGAATCTTCACGTTTGCTTCTCTTTTTTTAGATTCTTAAACTAATATAATAAGGATCATTTTAATTTTTATATACATTTTAGAGTCTGCTTGTCAATGTCTTTACTAAAAAAGCTTCCTACAATTTGATTGTGATTTAGCTCAATCTTCAGGTCAATTTTGGAAAAAAACATTTTAACAAACTCTAACCTTCCAATAACCGAACATGGCATATCTCTCCATTTACTTAGAAATTTTCTTAGGTTTCTTTCAGCAATGTTTTGTAGATTTTATTGTATATGTCTTTCACACATTGCATTAAATTTACTCCTATTTCATGTTTTTGATGCTATTGGAATAAATTTTATTTTTTCTTTTGTTTTCCAATTGTTATTTTATAGAAATGATAGTGAATTTTGTACATAGACTTTACATTCTGACATTACAATTCATTTATTTGTTTTAGTTGCCTTTTTTATAAATGTCTTATAATCTTCTACATGTATAATTATGTCATCTGCAAATAAAACAGTTTTATTTGCTTTTCATCTGGTGTGCCTTTATTTCTTATTCTTACCTTATTCATCTGGTTAAAACCTGGTAAAATCTCAAATAGAAGTTGTGAGAGAGAACATCTTCCTTGTCTCTGATCTTAGGAACAAAGCATCCTTTTTCAATCATTAAGTATGGTGATAATACTGGGAGGTTTTAGATGCCTTTCATCCAAGTAAATAAGTTGTTTTTTAGTCATAATTTTCTAAAATGTTTTTATACTAAATTAATGTTAAATTTTACCAAATGCTTTTTCTGTATCTCTTGAGGTGATCACATAATTTTTCTTCATTTTGTTAATTTGGTAAATTACATTGATTGATGTTGAATATTAAACCAATCTTGTGATTCTAATATAAACCACACTTGCTCATCTCATGATATGTTAGAATTTTTGTATATTGTTTGATTCAATTTTATAATATTTTGTTAAGGATTCATATGAGGTTTTAAAACTATATAATATCAAATTATACTAGCAATCATATGAGACAACCTATTGCATTCTTCATTGTGATATAGTTGTGTTGTCCAATGTTTTTGATGTGACAAAGGCAACATTGAGTTAAAGATTCATTTGGTTTAAGCTTAGTGGCAAGTACTTTTATAACTTACTTTCATTTACAGTTACAGCATTGTAAACTCTCCTAATGTAGGAATATTTCTCTATTCATTGTATCAATGTACCCAACTTTGTGACCTGAAGGTACAGGGTCAAAAGCCTATTACAATATGATCTTACTCTAACATTGGTAGAATGGGCACAGTGAAGGAGAAAGGGTTTGAAATGCATGGATATAGAAATAATGTGTGGAAATTTTTCCAAAGAGAAATATTTAGCTAATAAAACCTTTTTCTTCTCCCCTTTCCCTCCCACTTCCCTCTCCCTCCTCCCCCCATCCCATTACCCCAACTTCCCTTCCCTCTGTTCGCAGCCAACAGAGTAGTTTGACCCCCCTGATACCTCCAGAGCTTATTAAGGTGTTTTGTGAAAGACAATTTCCTTCTAGAGAGTAAATTTTTAGAAGGAAGTTTAAAAACAATAAATAGAAACTATGTGTATAAATAACTATTTTTTCTATTTATTGTTTTTGAACTTCCTTCTAAGCTAACACTGGAAACAGCAGAAGCCTTGGGCATTGGCAGTGGAAGAAAACTTTGCATTTCGGAATGGTCCATGGGGAAGCAGGTGGTCCTTCAGGTAGATCCTGTAAGAGACACACAGTCATTACAAGCCAGGGGGACAGAAATGCTGTGACTTACAAATGGCTCATTACCTTCAAAGGGAGAATAAATTAGAACAGCATTTCAAGGATGTTAAAAAGTTGTATGTGTCTGCGTTTTAATTATCCACTAATTCTACTCAGGAATTTTTCTTGTGAAAATAATCAGTCAAGTCCAGGATGTTTTTTGGCAGCATTGCTTATAATACCAAAGAAAAAAATTGGCAATAACAAAGATTATGTTGATTAAATAATGATATTTTAATACAATTTTAAAAATAAAAACCATATATAGTTTCTATATCTTTTACATTTGAATTTGAGTGTGAAAACAAATGTGCATGAAGCTTACGAAGTGATAAACTATATATAGTGATTTAAAAATCTAGTTTTTGAATCATACAGATCTGAGTGGAAGTCATATTTGTACATCCTAATTATGTGGCATTGAGCATGTTTCCATGAACTTTGGTCTTCTCTATAAAATGAAGGTAAAATATTAATCTCTCAAATTTTAATTAAGGAATATAAATGTCATTTATCACTGCTCTTTGAAATATGCTAGCTATATTAAATTATAATTATCACCATCCTCTTTTCCCTCCTTTCATTGAAGTATGTTTTCTGATATAGATAATTTGCTTTGTGAGCAGGTAGAAGATGAGAATACAGATGAAGAAGACAAATTCCAGAAAGTGTGGAAAGACTCAGAGAAAGAGTAAAAAAAAGGGAAAAAAGTGTGTCTGTAATAAAGTTGATATGTAAGAGGTAGGGATGATGGACAAGCAGCATTCTCAGAAAGTTTTGTGTTTAATGTACTATCTAATCTCTTTCTCCATGTCCTTCAAGGGATCCTTAGTAAAAATTTATATTTCTTTTCAATGATTTTTTGAAGAAGATTTGTGTTTATTTTTAATGTGACTTTGTCACAAGACACATTAAGGCAGAAACAGGAAAGTGTAAATATGTTTAATTTACAACCATAATCAAGTTAACTAAAACCAAAATATCAGGGTAGAGCAGGCGAAGAAAAGAACATATTGGGGAAATCAGAGAAAAGTGGCCTGAATACATGGACCTTCAATGTATCAAAGAATTAATAATATTAAAAAACATTTAATCAGGTACAATATCTGGGAACAGATCCTAGACAGTTCTAAAGCCAAAGGCTAGTTGTTAAAAAGCCACAGCTATCATGTTTGGGCACTTTATTTCATGTGAATCCCAGAGTGTCTCTTGAGATGTTTAGAAACTCAAGATTCTTTAGGAAGCTATCAAAAGAACAGAAAACAAAATACCAGCCACCAATTATTTTTTTAAAAAAGATAAACTGTGTCCAGAGGGAATATACAATCTCTAAAATCCTGTCTCCAGAGAATTCAGCGCTTTCATGTTTTTCAGTGACACACTGGGAAGCTTTCATTGGTAAGTATATCAGAGTCTGTAAAATAAATCATGGTTGTTTACAAACTCAGATCCAGTGTTCAAATATTGGACATGCTGAGCTTGTGGGCAGTAGTCACAGCACCATGGCTCCCGTTACACTGGAGTTTGATGTTACTATAAAACCTACATGTTATTTTTTGGGGGGTGGGGGGATGAGTTGACTTTCATATAGACAGAATATGCAAAAGCAATGAAAATACATGAGAACTAATAATGACAAATATCAGTTTTTAGCACCCACTCTATGCTAGTTATTTTATATACTCTATTGTCAAGAGTCACGGTAATGATGAAGAACATAAATTATAATTTCAATATTATAAATAAAAATCAAGCCAAGTTTATTTTAAATAGAGGAAAAACAATCTATGCAAGGTTACAAGGGTTGGTGAGATAATATTGAAATTCAGATCTGCTTGGCTCCAAATCCTGTATCCTCAAGTAGCAGCTACAGGTGTTGTTAGTGTAGTGGACTCTTTTCAGAGGGTCTAGCTCACGACCCTGTAATGGCTTTCCCCTCACTCCTTTCATACACACACACATTCTTAGCTGATCTCGGCTGGTTCTCCCAGAAGTTAATTTCCTTAGACAATGATTTACTTCACTACTTCATGTGCAGGACTTTTCTCCTTCCTGTCCCAAGTTTATTGGTTCAGGAGTAGGCTATATTAATTGGAGTCCCATCTCTGGCTGTTTGAAATTAATGAAAAATGAGTAAAATGAAGAGGAATGTGTGTGGTTCTGTAGACTAGGAAGCAGAGGATGACAAACTGTAGAGAAAGAGAAAAAACATCTGTTCACAAAAGCAGATGTGAGAAACAGAGATTTCCGCCTGGGCTCTTCAGTAGTTTCTGTCCCAGAAGTCACTCTCAGCCCTTCCTGTAGCTCAGCTATGTTCTTCTGGAGGGTTCCATGACATGCCTTTGTTCCACTATAATTTGTTGTTCTGTTCAGCTTCAGTTAGTTCCAGCTACTTTTCTTTGCATGCAATCAACAGTTCTAATAGCGAATATACTAGAGTTGATTTTCATCAAGAGGATAAATAGGCAAAACTTCACTGGCCTAAAAGATCAAGTTGACTCCATGGGTTTATGTCTTTTTTTTAAAAAACTAGATGAGAGTGGATCTCGTACTCTACAAGCCTCACCCGTATGCTGAGGACGAAACCTCTTTCTAGACAGCAGTGGTTTTAAGGCACCTAGATTAGTAGTTCAAACATGACCCATGCAGACTTTGGGTAAAGCTGAGCTGAATTTGAATCCCAGATGCTAGCTGCCTGAGTGATCTTGATAAGGTCATTTTAGTCTCACTAAACCTTAGATATTAAAAAAATGGAGATAACACTATATATCTCAAATCATGGCATTATGAGTTTGAAACACTATATTAAATGCCTGATGCTAGTTGGACATATAATAGTATAATAGCCAATGAAAATTTTATACTACTCTGACTTACCATGAAATAGAATTAGAATGTGATGTATAAACAAACTGACACATAATGACAGTGTGTTGGAAGCATATTGCAAGCATCAGCAGGTCCAGTCCTGATTGTCCAAGAAACAGACTTGACCACAATTTTGGGTGATGCAGATCACCACACTGCAGGAATTTGGCTGGAACAAACCACTCCCAGGATGTTGACATTAAAGATCCATATCAGGACCAGGGAGGACACTGCCTACATGTCCGTAGCCTCTCCCCATGATCTCTTTGTTTTCCTTGCCCCTCTCCCTCCTTATAAAAGCCCCTGCCAGCACTGAGATGTTAAGATGGGCTTTCAGATGAGAGTTCTTCATCTTCCGGGTTGCTGGCATGTGAATAAAAGCACTTTCCTTTACATCAGCACCAGTCTCCCGAGAATTGGCTTTCAAAGCAGTGGACAGCCAGACCTGCATTTGGTTACAGGAGGCACTCAATAAAACGTGTTTTTTATTACTTGCCACAATTCTGATGTTATTATTCTTTTGCTAGCAAGTCACACTGCCATGTATGTAAATTCCTCAAATGGATTTTCTATATTATCTTTCTTTATAACAGAGTCTCCCCTCTTTCCTTTATTGTCTCATTTTCCCTTTCTTTTTTCTGCCTCAAACATTTTTGACTACCTGAGACACAAACTAAAAATATAGCTGCTATCGTTAAGGGTTCACAGTCTAGTGAGGGAAATTTCACAGCAATACAACAGCACAGCTTCGGCGAACACTAGGGGAAGCCCCTGTGCTAAATTGAAACAACATGGGAATATCTAACTCAAACTGGAGGTTCAGAAGAAATTACTTTTGTACCCGTTTCCTAGTTCGCTGTGGAGAGAAAGCCACTCAGGAGAGCTTGTCTGATCCTCTTGCATAACACTGTGAGCGAGAAATAAAATTCTTTTCTGCTAAAGGGTTAAGATTTGGGAGTTCTTTGTTATAACAACCAGCATTAACATATTGACTAACTTAGTTCTCAAGAACCACAGCCACATATCTGAACACTAGCCCCAAGTTTATGGATACCTGTGCACAGACTCAGGAAACACTTTCCTGTACAGACTCATGATTATTGTTTGTTCTAAAGGTTGTTGATTCCATACAGCTTGTCCTATTCCTTCCTTTTGATCCATTTCAGGCAGCTTTTTCTCTCCACTATTCCTTTCCTTCCCCCAACACAGGTCTCCATGGTGATGTCTGGTTATGTCACCTGACTCACCACACAGCATCTGTCTTGTCTGAAGGTGCTCAACTATGCTGGGAGGAAAAATAAGAAAGAGTCCTTATTAACAAAAGGACAATTTTCATTCTACTTTTTTATGCATTCCAAATCTCAACTTCTGTTTTTATGCTTTTAATTCTCAAAGACTCCTTGGTCATGTTCACTCCGTGACACTGTTCTGTGGTTAGATGAGACGGGAAGACTCTTTCCTAGGAATTCTGAAGGATGGCTTTTGTTGTAGGCATAAACTTTGACCTTGTGTTTCTGATTTAGTGTTTTTAATTTCCTCACTACCTATATTGGCACAATCTACAGTCTTAATTTTTCTTTTACTCTCCTGATCTTCTCTCTCTGCCTTCCCTCCTCCTCAATGAACACACACTATCTCCACACCACACACAACATACCTGATGTGGTTCATCTGCATAATATTCAAAGTTCCCAAAGAAACTTGCTTTGTCCTGTGTCCCATCCCATAGGACTTGGTGTAGATCTCTCTGTACAGCTCTTTCCAGAGAACTTCTCCCTGGGGCTAGATCCCAGTTCTTCAGTTACTTAAAAGTATTGTCAGGAAGAAAATTAGTTTAGAATGGTCTCAGAGTACTCCCAAATTCTACTCTTTTCAATGCTTTCACTCATTAGATTGGACTGTCAGGAATGTTGCCTGGAAACATACCTGAGGTAGATGAACATTTGGGACTTGGTGTTTTTGCAAATTTGCCTGTACTTATTGAATTTTTTTTACACAAGGCTTCTATCCTTTTTGATTTTGCTGTTCAGTTCCAGTAATTCTTTACATGGAGCTGTTTGCCCAGTGATGGCTTATACATAGAAGTATATGCTAACTCAATTCTGAGAGAAAGTCTCTAACTAATTTTGGAGTTTTAAATCCTTCTCTACTCCAGTGCTTTAAATTTAGAGTCTAATTTTATAAAGCAGAAAAGTCAGTTAAAATAGAGTTTTTATACAAAAGCATAATCTATGTAGTTCTAAAATATTTTTTTAATTTTATTAAATTTATGGGGATGACTAATTAATAAAATTAAATAGATTTCAAGTATACAATTGTATGATACATTATCTCTATACTGTGTCATGTGATTCTCACTCAAAGTCAGTCTCCCTCCATCACCGTATATTTGATCCTCTTTATCCTTCACTGCGCCTGCTCCCCCTTTCCCTTGGAAACCACCATACCGTTGTCCATGCCCATGGGTTTTGTTTGTTTGTCCTGTTTGTTCCTTTGCTACTTTCAGTTTTATATCCCACATATGGTTCTTGATTTTTTGCATCTGATTTATTTTACTTAGCATGATATTCTCAGGATCCATTCATGTTTTTGTGAATGACAGTATTTCATCTTTTCTCATGGCTGAGTAGTGTTCCATTGAATATATGTGTACCACATCTTCTTTATACAATCACCTGTCAAAGGACACTTTGGCTGTTTCTGTGTCTTGGCCATCATAAATAATGCTGCAATGAACATATGGCTACATATATCTTTACAAATAAATATTCTCACATTTTAGGGGTAGATACCCAGAAGAGGGCATGCTGGGTCATATGGTAATTCCATTCTATTTTTTTGAGGAAACTCCATACTGTTTTCTGTAGAGGCTGTATCAATTTGCATTCTCACCAGCAATGAATGTTTTCTTTTTCTCCACAACCTCTCCAACACTTTTTATTACTTGTCTTCTAACAGGTGTGAGATGGCATCTCATTATCATTTTGATTTTTATTTCCATAATAGCTAGTGAAGTTGAGCATCTTTTCATTTATCTGTTAGCCATTTGTATGCCACTTTGGGAGAAGTGTCTTCGGGTTTTCTATTTTTTTAATTGGATTGTTTTGTTGTGGTTGAGCTGTATGAGTTCTTCATATATTTTGGAAGTGTTGTTTGCAAATATCTTCTCCCATTTAGTTGGCTGTTTTTTTCTAGTTGATGGTTTTTTTTGCTGTGAATCTTTTTAGTTTGATACAATGTCATTCATTTATTTTTGCTTTTACTTCCCTTGTCTTTGAAGTAAAATTTACAAAATCCTCTCTAAGGCTAAAGTTTATGAGTTTAGTACCTATTTTTTTCTATTTAATTTATTGTTTCAGGTCTTATATTTAGGTCTTTGATACATTTTGAATTAATTTTTGTGTATGGCAACAGCTATCAGTCTAGTTTCATTCATTTGCATGTGGCTTTCCAGTTTTCCAAGCATCATTTATTTGAAGAGGCTTGCTTTTCTCCATTGTATGATATGTTTTTGGCTCCATTGTTGAAAATTATTTGCCCATATACACATGGGTTTATTCCTGGGCTCTGAGTTCAGTTTCACTTGTATGTCTATTATTCTGCCAATGCTATGCTGTTTGGCTGATTGTCTTTTTGTAATATATTGTTTGGGACTCCTGGACTTGCATGTCTATTTCCTTTGCCAAAGTGGGGAAACTCTCTTTCATTATTTTTTTCAAACAGATTTCCAATTTCTTGCTCTTTCTCTTCCACTTCTGGCATGCCTATGATGTGAATGTCGTACCTCTTGAAGTTGTTCCAGATGCTACTTATACTAACCTCATTTTTCTTTATTCTTTTTATTTCTTGTTGTTATTGGTTGTTTTTGATTATTTATGTTCCAAATCATTTATTGGATTCTTGGCTTCATCTACTCTGCTGTCATTTCTCTGTAAATTGTTCTTTATTTCAATTAGTGTATCCCTTAATTCTGACTGGATGTTTTTTCGCTGTTGAGGTCTTCATTAAGTTCCTTCAGCATCCTTATAACAAGTGTTTTAGACTCTACATCTGATAGATTGCTTATCTCCTTTTTGTTTAATTCTTCTTCTGGAGTTTTGTTCTGTTCTTTCATTTGGGCCATGTAACTTTGTCTCCTCATTTTGGCAGCCTCCCTGTGTTTGTCTCTATGTATTGTATAGAGCAGCTATGACTCCCTGTCTTGGTAGTGAGGCCTAATGTAGTAGGCATCTTGTAGGGTCCAGTGGCACATCCTCCCTTATCACCCACACTGGGTATTTGAGGTGTGCCCTTCATGTGGGCTGAGTATACCCTTCTTTTGCAGGTGGTCCTTGATTGTTCTTGGCAGCTCAATGGTGGGATGTACCCAGGCCAGTCAGCTGCCAGGACTGGTTGTGACCACTGACCACCAACCTCCACCCTCTGTGGAGGATCAGCTGTGCTGGGACCCACTCCACAGAGCAGGACTTACTTCAACAGAGCTCTGGTGCCAACTCTATCTACCCCTTGAGTGTGTGTCACTTGTGGAGGTGGTTAGGTAGTGGTGCTTCAATGTGGTCTGTGGCTTTCCACTGGGTGTACAGGCTCTGGGCTTTCCTGGTGGTATAGTCCAAGGTCATCCACTGCCTGTGTTCTATCTGGGGCCACTTGGCATAAGCTATAAAGCTGTCTGCAGGTGGCTACTACTTGTGCTTGGCTTGGACGTGTGCAGGCATGGGCCGTCTGTGAACCATGGCCAGCTGCTGCTAGTGCTGGGCTTTAGGCCACTTAACAAGAGGCACAGGGGCTGGCTGAGGCCAGCTGCTAATTGTCTGAGAGGATTTAGGAAGATGAAACATGGACAAAGACAAGCCATTCATATGGAAAAGCCACTGTTACCAGCTTCATTGTGCCCATAAGTTTAGTGGGACAAAGCCTCAGGGAATACCAGTGAAGGGCAAACAGTGAGAGCCAAGTTGATGGAGTCTCAGATATGGTGCCTGCTGATCTGTGGCTCTTTAAGGAAGGGCTCAGAAAAGGAACAATGGCCTCTGCCAGCAGTTCTCTCTGGGAGAAAGCTGATCCACAACTCTGGTCCAGTGCCAGACACTTCAGTTCCTCCCCATGTGTCCTCAGTTGCTGCCCCAGTGCTGGAGCTCAGAGGGAGTGAGTCTGAATAGTTCTGTGCATGCGCTCTTTAAGAGGAACTGCTTTGGAATCCAGCAGTTTCTTCCACTGACTCAATCCCCACTTGTTTTTACAGCAAGAAGTTATGGGGACTTATCTTCTTGGCACTGGAACCCTGGACTGGGAGACTTGGTGTGGGGCTGGGACCCCTTGCTCTCAAGATATCCCTCCAAATATTTGTCCAACACATGTGGGTATGGGACCATCCCATTTCATGTCTCTGCATCTCCACGTCTCCACCACTCCTACCAGTCTAGATGGATGTGGTTTCTTCTTTACTTCCTTAGTTGTAAGACTTTCATTAAGCTCAGTTTCTGATGGTTCTGAATATGTTTTTTTCTATAGCTTAGTTGTAATTTTCATATGGTTGTGTGAGGAGGCAAGGCATGTTTACCTGGGCACCATCTTAAGACCATATTTTCTTGCATCCCCAATGTTTTGTTATGTTGCATTGTCACCCTAATTTTGTCTCCATGTATCTTTTGATCTTTCCTTTTATTTTTTCTTTGACCTAGTCATTCTTTAGTAACATGTTGTTTAATCTCCACATAGTTGTGGTTTGTCCTGCCTTCTTTTTCCAGTTGATTTACAACTTCAAAGCATCATAGTTGGAGAATATCCTTAGTATGATTTCAATCTTCTTAGCTTTGTTGAGGCTAGTTTTGTGTTCCTTGTATGGTTTATTGCTGAGAATGTTTCGTGTACATTAAAGAAGAATGTATAATCTTGTGTTCTGGGATAAAAAGCTCTGTGAATGTCAATTATGTCATTTTGTTCTTAAGTGTCAAGACAGATATTTCTTTATTGGTTTTCTGTTTGAGTCATCTGTTCATAGCTGTAAAGTGTGTATTTGGTCACCTACTATAATTGTATTTTGTCAGTTTGTCCCTTTAGTTCTATTAGTAGTTGCTCCCTGATTGTGTGCATGTATGATATATGTATGTGTGTGTGCATGTGTGTGTATACTTTAAAGATTTAACTTATTTAGCTCTAGAGAGGAGGGTAAAGGAGGGACAAAGAGAGGGAGAGAAATATGGATGTGTGAGAGAAACATTTCTCAGTTGCCTCTTGCATGCCCCCAACCAGGGACCTGGCCCGCAAGCCAGGCATATGCCCTGACTGGGAATCGAACTGGTTTTGGTTTGTGGGATGACACCCAACCCACTAAACCATACCAGTCAGGGCAATGTATTGTATCTTCTTGATGTATTGTCCCCTTTATCGTTATAAAATATCCATCTTTGTCTCTTGTTACTTTTTTCATCTTAAAGTCTATTTTGCCTGATATAAGTACAGCTATACTGGCTTTTCTTTGGATTGCATTTTCTTAGAGAATTATTTTGCACACTTTTACTTCAAGTCTATATTTTTCCTTGCAGCTGAGATGTGTCTCATGAAGGCAGCATATGGTTGTTTTTTTTTTATCCAATTTGCTCCTCTATGTCTTTTCATTTTTGAGTTCAGTCCATTTACATTTAGGGTGATTATTGATGTATGAGGATTTCCCTCAGCTATGTAATGTTTTGTTTTTTGGTATCTCTGTGTCTTCACTGTTTCTTTTCTGTTGTGTTTGCCTGTTGTTTTAGTTTGGTGGTGTTATATGTTTTTCCTCTGTTTTCCTTTTTGTATGTTAGATGTCTCAGTTATGGATTTTTGTGTAGTTATCATGAGGTTTATGCAAAAGGAAGTTTCATACATACAGTAGCCCTTTTTCTTCTGAATGAGACTTACCTCCATTTTTCTTTGCAAATTCAGACCTTACTCCCTCCCTTTTTATGTTTTTCTTGTCATAAAGTATTCCTATTTATCTGTGAGTTTATTTCTAAAATATAGGAGGCTGGTGTCTTCTCTCTTTTTAATGTTTTTACCTCCTTTTTTAACCCTTATGTTATATTTATGTGAATAATAGCCTCTTTTGAAAAAGTTTGCTATATCCTGCTTCTGTCTGTCTGTTAGTCATCTTACTCATAGTGTTGCACCCTTTTGTCTTTTTATTTCAGGTAGAATATCCCCTTGAATATTTCCTGTAATGGAGGTCTTGTGGTGATAAATTCCCTCAGCTTTTGTATGTCTGGAGAAGTCTTTATTTCTTTTTCACATCTAAGAGATAACTTTTTTAGATATAGTATTCTTGGCTGGTAATTTCTCTGTTTCAATAGTTTGAATATTTGATTCCAATCTCTCCATATCTATAAAGTTTCTGCTTAAAATTCAATGATAATCTAATGGGATTTTCTTATAGGCCACCATCTTTTCTCTGGCTGCCTTGGGAATTCTTTGGCATTAATTTTTGACAGTTTTAATATAATGTGCCTTGGAGAAGGCTTTTTTGGATTGAGATAATTAAGTGTTCTGTTTGCCTCTTGGATTTGAGAATCTAGCTCTTTCCATAGGTTTTGGAAGGTATGGGCAACTCTTTGTTTGAATAATTTCTCTACTTCCTTCACCCTCTCTTCTCATTCTGGTATACCCATTATTCTTATATTGTTCTTTCTGATGGAGTCAGACATTTCTCATTGAGTTCTTTTATTATTTTTACTCTTAAGTCTCTCTTTTCTTCCACCTTTTTCATTTTTAAATTTTTCTTCAGTATCACTAGTTCTTTCCTCCATCCTGTCAGCTTTATTTCCTAAGCTCACTAGTTCATTCTACTCTTTTATTGAGTTGTTCAGCTCCAGAATTTCTCTTAAGTTTCAATCTTTTTTGTAAAGTATGCTTTTTATTAATTAATTTCATTTTTGAGTTCATTAAACTGCCTGTCTGTTTTCATGTATCTCATTGAGTTTTTTCAGAACTGTGATCTTGAATTTTTGGTCATTTAAATCACATATTTCCTGTTTTTAAGTTTATTTTCTGGAGATTTTTAGTTTTCTTTCTGAGCTGCCTCATAACTGTTTATTCACAGTATATAATGGATCCCTTCTCTGCCTAGGCATCTATGGGAATAAAATCTTTTTCTGAGTGGCACTTCTCTCATTTAGTAGGTTGATCAGAAGTCTTTTTTGTTTGTTTTCCAGTAGTTGGTACTGATGCACAAGTTTTTCAGTTACTCTTGCACTGCTATGTCTTCTCAGCTCTCTGCTGGGTGGTAGAAAAATGCCTTGTATTCCCTGGGGAAGTTGGGTGTTTCCCCTGTGACTAGTTTGCTCAGTCTCAGGGCACCACTCCTGTTGGCAAATATGCTAGGCAATGGAATTCCAAGCTCATGAAATCCCAGTGCTGTACCTTGCAACCAGTGCAGCTGTGATGGGTGGGTGTGGGATGAACTGGGAGAGGCTGAGTTGTACATTTGTGGCTTTGCTGTCCTCCCAGTAATGGTCACAGGTAGATCTCAACTGCCGATCTTCTGTATCTGCATCCTTGTCACTGGGATAAGCCACTGAATATGCCTCCCACTCAGGGAAAAATGCTTCTGTCTCTCCAGTTCTCAGGGCTGCCAGAAATGTGCTCTGTAGCCTAATGCTCACTGCTACAGCTCCTTCTGAGCCCTGCTGCTAGGTCTGGGAAGGTGAGGGGAAGCAGCTGTGCTTCCTGGCACTTTTTTTTTCCTGCCTGGCAGTTGTGGCTGCCTGACATTGTGGCAGTATCTCTGAGCTCCATGTCTGCCCATGTTTCTCTCTGCTCTTCTAGGCTTTGGGGAGTGCAGGTCACAACCTGATTCCTACCCTTTCCAAGACCCTCAGTGAACTCCAGGCTGGATCTGTGGCACCTGTCTTTATTATTCTCCCTTCTCTCCTCCTCGTCTCACGCTGACACAACCACCTTCAGGTGTTTCAATGCCTGAATTTCTCAGATATGTTTGTGTGTTGAATAAGGAATCTTTTGTTCAATTATAGCTATTCAAATTGTTGGAACTTTAAGGGAAGAGACCAGGGGAACCTCTAATGACATCATCCCTCTGACATCACCACAAAATAATTTTTTAATTTTTATTTTTTGTTAAATTAAAAAAATCAAAGTATTAGTAAACACATTGCAGGGAAGAAAGAAGCAAATGAAAGGATTATTCAGTCTTGGCACATTATAATAAATGTTAGCATTTTTCTACTCTCTTCTAGCCATTTTTTAATTTTTTAATCTTTTATTTTTGAGTTACAGTTGATATTCAGTATTACATTAGCTTCAAGCACACAACCCAGTGACCAGACATTTATATAACTTATGAAACAATCATCCCAATAAATCTAGTATCTATCTGACACCAAACATAATTGTTACAAAGTATTGACTATATTCCCTATGCTATATTTTATGTCCCTATGACTATTCTCTAACTACCAATTTGTACCCCGCCATTTTTTATAAATTAAGATGTTACAAGCAGACTTACAGTGTTCTTGTCAAATTTGTCGTAAGTTATCTTACCCTGCTTGGGATTTTAATTATTTGACTATTTGCTTTTCAACTGCCTCTCATCTAAGTGCTGAATCAAGACATACATAAGTGAGTTCTCCAAAGTGGATCTTATTAATTATTCAATAACACCTAAGATGAAATAATTGTCAATAAAACAGCATTAGTTTATCAACTAAAGGAGTGAAAGGTGATCTTTTCTACCTCGTTCAAAAAGGACCTGAGTAGCAATGACCCATCAGATCCTTAATGTAATTTATCATCATAGTCAGCCTTTTTCCTCCTTTTCTTTCTACTCTTCACCTTCTTGTCTCTCTCTCTGTCTCTGTCTCTCACTTCTACTCTCTCCACCTTTCCTCCTACCCCTCTCTCATCTTCTAGGAGTAGGCATTGTACTAACAACATCTGAGGATAGAAGATGATTAAGGCAGAATTTACACAAATGTTTACCTAAAAAGTACAGTATTTAAACAAATCTAAATGAACAAGTTTAACAAAATTATTTAAAAACTACATAGCAGGGATATAAAAATCAGTTATAGCCACAGTATATCATATTATAGATATTTTTCTAAAACCACCATTGAAAAATAGACAAAAGAAGATCATATTTATTTCAATAGCAGAAGATAAATTTCCAAAGATGGAAGTACTGAGGGAGAAGTAACACTTCACTGTTCCTTAGTTCATAACTAAACTTTCTCTTATCTGGAAAACTTGACTAAATCCTTCCTTGAAGCTACACCTGGGGTTATCATCCTAATCATGTTCCTCTCCTGTTTAATCACCTTTGCAGAGCCCTGTTGCTCACTCAATAAAATCCAATAATGTCAGCAGTATTTTTCTAACCTGGTCCTTTTCTATCTCTGCAGTTCATAATAATATGTGACGTCTCTTCCTTTCCTCCATTTCCCACACGTAGGTCAGTACCTAAATATCTAGGATTGTAGGGTTGCTGCAGGGAGTACTTCTATTTAGACATTCTAGTACTTCAAATAATGCCTTGTACATCAAAAGCAATTTGTAAATGTTATCGTAAATACTATTAACATTACTTCTAGTTTTACCAGCACTGTTACTATTAGTAATCCTTGTTCTACAACAGCTACTACTTTTTACCTCCTCACCATTAGTCAAGACTGTGATTATGGTTATGATTATGATTAGCTAGATCTTATGACTAGTATAACATGGGTATTACCATCCCATTTTCACTCAGTTGTGTTCATTGAATTTATAGCTCAATTCAATTTTCTAAGATTTAAAAGTTATGAAGCCAGAACTCAAAATCAACTGTCTGACTTAAAACTTTGCTTTTTCTTTTATACCATAATCATTTCCAATTAGAAGTGTTTGTTGGTGAATCCTCATTTTGAAAATAATGACATAGTTTTGGAGAATTTAGAGATGTACATCTAAACTACATAAAGGGGATTATGTCCACTTTTGAAATTAACAATATAAAAGTAAGCTGAATTGATGTCAAATATTTGACTGGAACTCAAAAAAGCAAGGCATATCCAGAGCCAACAAGAGCAGCTTGGCTCTTCATATTTTGAATTTTTGCCATTGTTTAAAAATATAAAGACAGAATGTAACATGTTGGAAGTGAAATGTCAGCCAACGTCCTTAGTCAAAACTGGGAACTGCTTTATTTTTGTAGTGTTCTAAAATGATGTTATGCAAACATTATGACCTACAGGATATATTATTCAATTTTTTAATATTGAGCCTTAAAACTATATAAGTTTCCATTTAAAAAGCATGCCCAGCCCTGACTGGGTAGCTCAGTTGGTTGGAACGTCATCCAGTACACCAAAACGTGGGTTCAATCCTAGGTCAGGGAGCATACAGAAAGCAAATGATAGATGTTTCTCTCTCATATCTATGTCTCTCTCTCTCCTTCTCCCCCTCTTCTTCTCTCACTAAAATTAATAAACAAATCCTTAGGTGAGGATTAAAAAAGCATACTCATATTTACAAAGAAAAAATATATCCCTTGAATTGTTATTATACAATGTATATAAACATTCTTATGTATGTTCTACACAAGGAATTGAACTAAAAACACAAATATTATCTTTTCTCCTTCAGCTTATTATAAGTGAATTTAACTTTGAATTGTAAGTGTACAGAGAAAGCATCGATTTCTCCCTCAAGACCAAACTGTCCACTTTTGTATCCAGTGATGCTACTTATAGACATTCACTTACACGATCAAACGTTTTTTAAAAATCTATAACACAGAATGATTTTTTAACTCTAGGGTCAGTTCTCAGTTCTGACATCTGAGTCTGTGTCTGGGCATGCATGGCAGAGAGGAGGCCAGCAACATGCATGTCTTCACCCCTGGGTCCGATTCAAATTTGTCTTCCATCTTTTACCCCTGGTAGTTTTCCTGGACCAGCTACCTAATTTAAAAATATCCGTTGTCTTTTCCTCATTCAGTACTGAACCAGAACATGGTTGGAGCAGTTTGAACATTTTTGCTCTTTTTTCCTAGGCCATTGAATTTCAATGGTTGCCACAAGAATTTTGAAGACATGCAATACCTGACTATTTAGTCAGGGACCCTGACCTCTCTTCCCTTAGACTGTCAAATAAAAAAATGACAACAGGCAACACAGCAATAGCTGTCCATTGTGAACACCCTGTCTTGAACCAGAAATATATAGGTCATATAATAGATTTGCATGTTATTGGTTATGTCTCATAAAAAGATTGCATCTGATTGTATAATTCTTGGTATCAAAAATTCTTATATATAACTATAGGCACCTTATTTTTTAAAAAGTCACTTTGGAGTAAAAAAGGTAGATAATTACTATTATGATTTTTTTGTAAATCAATCAAAGTTATACATATTTTTGTCAGATTGGCAAAAATTACATTTGTTAGTGTGCTGCAGAATTTTAGTAATTAGTTTATGTATACCATAAAATAAAAAGTTTGAAAATTGCTGCGGTAGGCCCTCTGTGATTTCTTTACAAGTTTACACTTCACTTGGCATAGAACAGAGTCTGCCCTCCCACTAAAAGCCATCAACACAGGAAAAAATCATCCACATGTAGTTTCCTTCATCCACGTGCTGGACAGCTTCTAAAGCCTGCTTGTATTTGGATGCTTTCCATAGACTTCATGTAGTATTTATTATATTTTGTCCAAAGTTTATAACTTTCATCTGTAGACAGGTTAATCCAACAAAATCTATTGTTCATGCCTTGAACAGAAAACTCTATGTTGTTTTACAACTTTTACTTCTGTTTTCATTAAATTTATGACAATCATCTTCAAAATTTCAAACCATTAATTGAGTTGTTTAATCATTATCCTTTAGAACCATTTGATGACATTGACATAAAAGAGTTTCTGAAATTCTACCTTCAATAATGGAGCCAATCCATTAATACCTAAAATTTCACTTTACAAACATACCAAAAAAAACCTTTGGAATTGAAAATAAAATAATTTGAAACAGCCATTTTTGATGAATAAGCCTGCTTCACAGAGTGATCTATAAATGCCCTTCTGACCTTCTATTTTGGTTCTGATTCTATATTACTATTGTAACAAATTACTGCAAGACTCTGCTTTGTGACTTAAAACAACAAATTCATTTCTTAATTTTACAATTTCCTAGATCAGGAACCAAGAGCTAGGCACCACAAGGATAGCCTGTTTCGGCTCCATGATCTTTTGGGGCCAGGTGTTATGGACTCCATGTTTGCATCCTCCCCAAATTCACATGTTGAAGCTCTTCCACCCCACAGAATGATGGCATAAGAAGATGGGGTCCTTGGGAGTTGGTTAGGATTAGATGAAGGGATGAGGTAGAGTCCTCACAGTGGGATTAGTGCCCTTATAAGAAGAGTCCAGAGAGTTTGCTCTCTCTCTGTCTGCCTTGTGAGGACACAGCAAGACAATGGCTATCTGCAAGCATGAAAGAGAGCTCTCTCATTAGGAACTGAAGTGGCTGGTACCTTCTTGAACTTCCCAGCCTCCAGATCTATGAGAAATAACTATCTGTTGTTTAAGCCATCCAGTTTACAATATTTTGTTATGGCAACCCTGACTGACTTGAGACACTAGGTCTCTCCACACATCCTCTCCCTTTCCGTCCATCTTTCTTCCTTGTTTCCCACTCTTTCTTTCTTTCTCTTTCTCTAGCTTCCTCAAAGCATGGAAGCCTCAAGTTAGATTTTTTACTTGATAACTCAGGGCTTGAAGAAAGAGTATTTTAAGATATAGGAAGTAGAAGCTGATAGATTCCTTGGGCCTGAGACCAGAAACTGGCACAATATCACTTTTGCTATATTATGTTGGTCAAAGTAGTCACAGAGCCCACCCAGCACAAGGGAAGCCCCCAAAATGAGATAGTTATGTATTAGCACTACGTAATAAATGACAGAACCACTGAATTATTAAGAGCCTTCAAGCTACTCTTTACATGCCCTATGGAAGGATGTTTCTTCATCTTCTGAGAGAAGGTGAATATTTATCTTTCTCCTGAAGACAGTGTAATTGAAATATAACAAATTTGTGTTCAATAGGTCATTGCTTGTGCTTCCCAATAATTGCCCAAGAATGACTCAAGGTAAATAATTTAAAAATGAAAATAATTATTTCTGACAGATATCATCTAATAATCATTTGGCTTACAGCTAACAGTTCTGTACAATTGTTCCATCATTCAGAACATTCAAGGCATTCTTTTTAACCAACTTATTTAGAAAAATTTATTTCGTACTTAACCTGCTTAAAGTTAGACATTAAATAGGTGTTTTATTGATTAAGATTATGGCACAGGGGTAGCTCTGCGACCGGAGGAGGCCCATGGCTGGAGGAGGTCCTGCATCCAGAGGAGGCCTTGTGACTGGAGGAGGTCCTGTGACTGGGGGCGGCCTTGTGACCGGGACTGAAAGTGGCTCTACAACCGGTGGCCCTGCAACTGGAGGAGGAAGCTTTGTGGAAGACCCAGAGCACACACCTGTTATCCTAGCTGAAACAGTGGAAGCTATGAATACCAGGATACCCAAAGGAGGCTGCATCACTGAATCTCACAGGTATTGTACCACAGAAGTTCAAACCATAAACCCAGGGAGCCAGAACAGATCAATTTAAGAAGCTGAGGCTGACAAGAAGAGTCTCACAAACTATGGGAAGACAAAGAAACAATCCCCAAATGAAAGAAAAGGAGGAAGCCCCAGAAAGAATGCTAAATAAAATGGAGACAACTCAACTATCATATTTTGAGTTCAAAGCAATGTTGCCAGGAAGCCCCATGAGCTCTCAAAGAGCTACCAGAAACTACAGGGAAGCTATGATGAACTCACTGCAAACTATACCAACATAACAAAAGAAAGAGAAACTATCAACAAAGGCCAAGAGGAAATGAATAATATAATTTCTGAACTGAAGAACTCAGTGGAAGGAATGAAAAGCAGAAACGATGAAGCAGAAGATCAGATCAGCTAGTTGAAGGCCAAAGCAGAAAAAAAAAAACACCCAGAAAGAGCAAGAAAAGAGGCTCAGAAAGAATGAAGAGGGATTAAGAGAAATGCAAGACAATATGAAACGCAATAATATCCATATAATAGGGATTCCAGAAAGAGAAGAGGAAGAGCAAGGGATAGAAAACCTATTTGATCCATTCATTTAGTGATGGGCACGTAGGTTGCTTCCAACACTTGGCTATTGTAAATTGTGCTGCTATGAACATTGGGGTGCATAGATTCTTTTGGATTGGTGTTTCAGGATATCCTTCTTAGGATATAATCCTAGCAGTGGAATTGCTGGGTCAAAAGGTAGATCCATTTTTAGTTTTCTTAGAAAATTTCATACTGCTTTCCATAGTGGTTGTACCAGTCTGCAATCCCACCAGTAGTGCACTGGGTCCCCTTTTCTCCACAATCTCTCCAACACTTGTTGTTTGTTGCTTTGTTTATGGATCAAGAAACTATGCTACATTTACACAATGGAATTCTATGCAGCAGAAAGAAAGAAGGAGCTCCTGACTTTTGCGACAGCATGGATGGAACTGGAGAACATTATGCTAAGCGAAATAATTCAGGCAGTGAAAGACAAATACCATATGATCTCACCTTTAACAGGAACCTAATTAAAAAACAAACAAACAAACAAATAAGCATAATATAGCCAAAGACACTGAAATTGAGAAGGGGTTGATAGTCACCAGAGAGGAGAGGGGAGGGAATTTCAGGGGGAAAAGGGAAGGGTTTGGAGCAACAAGTATAAAGGACACATGGACAAAAACTAGCAGGGGTGGAAATGGGAGGCAGGTGGGAAGGATTGGGGCAGTGGGCTGGCATGGGAGCAAAAGACAGAAAACTGTACAAGAACAATTAAAATAAAAAATTAAAATTAAAAAATATAAATAAAAGAAAAAAGAAAGAAAACCTATTTGAAAAAGTAATGATGGAAAACTTCCCTAATTTCATGAGAGAAAAAGTCATACAAATCCAGGAAACACAGAGAGTCCCAATCAAGAAGAACCCAAAGAGGCCCACTTCAAGACACATCACAATTAAAATGTCAAAATTCCAAGACAAAGAGAGAATCTTAAAAGCAGCAAGGGAGAAAAAGGAAGTAACATACAAGGGAGCCCCCATAAGGTTAGCAGCTGACTTCTCAGTGGAAACACTCCAAGCCAGAAGAGAGGCAAGAAATATTCTAAGTAATGAGAACCAAAAGCCTGCAACCAAGACTACTTTACCCAGCAAGGCTTTCAATCAAGATAGAAGGCCAAATAAGGAGCTTTCCAGACAAAAGAAGTCTAAAAGAATATACGTCTACCAAACCAGTTCTGCAAGAGTTGCTAAAGGGACTGCTTTAAGGAAAGGAAGGAAGAGATAGATAGATAGATAGATAAATAAACATAAGTACGAAAATGGCAATGAATAAGTATCTATCAATAATAGCCTTAAACATAAATGGATTAAATGCTCCAATCAAAAGATATGGAATAGCTGAATGGATAAGAAAGCATGACCCACACATATGCTGCCTCCAAGAGACCCACCTCAGGACAAAAGACCTACACAGACTCAAAGTGAAGGGCTGGAAACAAATTTTCCAAGCAAATGGACAGGAAAAAAAAAAAGCCAGGGTAGCAATACTCATATCAGACAAAATAGACTTCAAAAGAACAGCCATAAAGAGAGACCCAGAAGGCCACTTCATAATACTCAAGGGAAGAATCGATCAAGAAGACATAAACATTGTAAATATATATGTACCCAACATAGGAGCACCAAAATACATAAAGAAAATCTTAGAGGACTTCAAGAAAGATATTGACAGCAACACAATTATAGTAGGGGATTTTAACACCCCACTGTCAAAAATGGACAGATCTTCCTAACAAAATATCAGCAAAGATATTGTGGCAATGAACAACACTCTAAATGAAATGGACTAAACTGATATATATAGAGAGAGCCCTTCATCCCCCCAAAACTAAATACACATTCTTTTCAAATGCACGTGGAACATTTTCAAAGATAGACCATGTGATAGGACACAAAACCAGCTTCAACAAATTCAAAAAAATTGAAATCATACCAAGCATCTTCACCGACCACAAGGGACTGAAGCTAGAAACCAACCCCAAGGGGAAAACACAAAGCCCTCAAAATCATGGAGATTGAATAACATGCTATTAAACAATGAATGGGTCAAAAATGAAATTAGGAAAGTTTCTGGAAACAAATGAAAATGAACTAACAACAACCCAAAACTTATGGGACACAGCAAAGGCAGTCCTCAGAGGGAAGTTCATAGCGATACAGGCCTACCTAAAAAATATAGAAATATTTCAAACAAACAACCTAATGCTATGCCTACAAGAACTCAAAGAACAACAATAAAGACAGCCCAGAGCAAGCAGAAGGAAGGAAATAACCAAGATCAGAGCAGAATTAAATGACATAGACACTAAAAGCGCAATTCTAAGGATCAATGAATCCAGGAGCTGGTTCTTTGAAAAGATAAACAAAATTGACAAGCCTTTAAGCAGGCTCATCAAGAAAAAAAGAGAGAGGACCCAAATAAATGCAATCAGAAGTGAAAGAGGAGAGATTACAGCTGACACCACAGAAATACAAAGGATTGTAAGAAATTACTATGAAGAACTGTATGCCAAGAAATTTGAAAACCTAGGTGAAATGGAGAAGTTTCTAGAAAAATATAACCTCCCAAAACTCAATGAAGAAGCAGAAAGC
>PVKU01006343.1:0-105682 GCA_004027475.1 Anoura caudifer
TCCTCCATCTTTTTTTTTTCTAATTTCCCTCCCCTCACCACTAAAGGAGGGCTGCCCAGGGGATTTATCCTCAGGTCAGAATTTGATTTTGTAACCTGAGCTTCTCTTTCTTCTGGGCCTCCTCTGGTGTGTGTCCCATGGTGGATGGTGCTGAGGAACAGACAGGTGTGGTCTGGTGCTACAGGACTGAGTGATGAAAGATTCATGCCGTGGGTACAGACTCAGGGGTGTGGCCACCACAACATGGGAAGGATGGCTTCCCCATGGCTTAAAGTTTTGCACTGTATTTGGAAGCCATGCACATCAGTGGGGATGGGGGATGGAGATACATGAAATTCCCAGATCTTGGCTGCATGTGGGTCATGGGCAAGGTGCTTGTAGTAGAAAATTAAGAAGGAAAGTCTGACTTTTGTTACATCCTCCTTGCCCCAGTTTTCTCCTTCTCTGGGTGGCCAGGGCCTGCATGCTGAGTTTGCCTCTTCCCGCTGCAGGACTCCACCCAGGCTGATTCCGCTTGCAGGAAAGTGAACTCCACCTTTGGGCTATGTTTTGAGAGCTGCCAGAAGGCTCCTATGTCAGTTAGCCAATGCTACAAAGGCACTGCGTCGTAACACCATCCAAAACTCAGTGGCTTAAAATAATAATCATTTATTCTCATGACTCTGCAGGTCAGCTGGAGTCACCTGGGGCTGGGTGGGTCCATGCTAGGCTTTCATGGTCTGTAGCTCTGCTCCACCTGTTTCTTGTCTCCCTCATGGGACCAGTGGACTAGCTTGGGCATGTTCCTTGAATTGGCCATGGCAAAAGGGCGAGAGCACAAGTGGAAATACTGCAGGTTTATTGGACAAAGCAAATCACATGACCAAGCCCAAAGTCAGGAGGCTGGGCAATGGGAGCACACAATGGGGAGGGCACTGCAGTTACACCATGGACATCACCAACGGAGTGGAAGGATGCAGGATCAGGGGCCCAAACACCAGACATATCTCCCCCAAAGACCTTTGACATGGCTTAAAATTCTTGCTATTAAAATGATGCCTTTGCATTAAAATATTTTTACATAAGGCCTTGTGATGGGTATTGATACATAATTCCTTAACTCCTCAGAAGCATCAGTCAATTAGCCAATGGACAAAGGGTTCTGAGGGCATGGAACACAGAACAGAGACCTTATGCTGGGAAAGTTGGACCACAGAAGGTGGGGTGGACTGGAGTCACCCTGCCCCTCCCATTCCAGTCTTTTGTACCTACCTATCCTTATTTTTACCATGTTAGGAGAGCTACCGAAACTCTTCATCTGCTCAAGGAAACGTTCAATCATTTCAGGTGGCTTGACAATTCCTAGGTTGGAAACATTCAGAAAACAGCAGTTAACTCTGTAGGAAACACATCCTCGGCTTTTCACTCATGTCAGAATGTTTGTCTCTTTTTGTTTCTGTTTGGGCGCGTGGAGCACGTGGGGCTGGGTGGGCGGCTGAGTGGGAGTGTGGAGGTCTGTGTTTGTGTGCCTGTGCGCTGTGTTCATGTTTTTGCCAACATGCCCATCTCAGTCGCACTCAAAAATCTGTCTTCTTAGGCTGGGAACAGAAAGAGGTTTTCGTTATTAGACAATATTGTCACCAAGTGTTTTTTTTTTTTTAAATGTGAACTAGGAGGATCAGACCCTTTCCAAACCTGTTTAACAAAAGGGGTGTGTGCGCGCGTATACAGTGTGCTGTGTGTTGGGGGTGGGTTGTAAATGTGGTGGACACCAGCCAGCAGTGTCCGCGTCATTATGGATGAAATAAAACATACACACAGACTACCGAGTCTGGTGGAGGAATAAGGATGACAGCATGCTTTTCTCTTAAGAGGAGCAAAAGCCACGGCCTCCGCCATGACAAGCCTTTGTTCTAAATATATCCTCACATTCCAAGATGGTTCTCCTTCACTATCCCCAGGTTACAACAAAGGAGCCAATGCCCCTCATTACATCACAGAAGAAGGACATTAGCAAATGAATAGGCAAAAGTGGTTGAGCCAGTCACACTGGCCCCTGCAAGGCTCAGCATGAATTTTAGGAAGTTATAGTAAGCATTTGCAGAGTGAGGGAGTTTTTAGCAAAGAGCAAACCTCAAAACAGCTTAGGTATATTGCAAATCTGATTACCCACAAAAGAACCTATCTGTGGGCATGGGTCCTGTGTATCTCTGAGTGGGAGCTAGACCCATGCCACGTAGAAGGGTCTGCCACATGTAAATAGAGATGTCTTTCACCCTGCAACTTCTCAGGTTCTATTTCTGCTACCACTAAAATAAATTTGGTAAATCATCTTAGAAATCATACAGTTATAGAAAATTGCACATTTCAATTAATTACACATTATTTCTAGTAATTAGTGCTCTCTATCTACATATCCATCTATATGTAATATTTAGTCTAGGCAGTACCTTGTATTGCTGATCTTTTTTTTTTTCAGGTTGGGGTGGGGAGGAAGGATCAGCTGATGCTCTTTGGCTCGTTCAAATACAATGAATCCTTCTGTATTGAAATTCAGTTGCAGTTCATAGCTGGGTAGATTGGTTCCTGGTGAGCACACCACCCCCAGTGCTAGCCCCTAAAAAACCTCAGAGCATGTATGCATAAAGGAGATGGTAGATTAGGTAACTGGGAAAGGAAATGTACAAATGTACCTTTGCAAGAAGATTAACTGATGGTAGCAGCAAGTTGCTGATGAAGGCAGTTTGTGTAAGAGCAGGCCCTGGCTGCCGGGGCCCATCTGTCTCTGCTGTCACTTTCTCCCTAGCTGCCTATGCCGCAGGCTAGCGGCCCTGGGCTCCCTGCATCTTCCTCCTTCCTCTTCCTCCTCCCTCCATGTGAATCCTGCCCCACTGGGTCCCAGAGGCAGGCGCTTCCTAGTGGAGGGGCATAGGGAAGGAGCTGATAAGGTTAGGGGTTTTGTGCTTGTTCAGCAGTCTGGGCAACCCCTCTCCAAAGTACCTTTTGTGGTCTTCAGAGGCTCAGAGCCTTCCTCTGGGCAGGTTGCAGCAAACGTGGGATCTGCCCCTCTTGGCAGCTACCATTCATCCCTGGCCAATACGATAACCGAAAACCCCTCCCAGGAAATCAGGGCCTTCCTTACGCCCCTAGAAGCTGGGGAACTCAGGAGGCAGAGGCATTGAGACCCACTGGAAACCTTGTCAGATTCCAGTTTTCTGATGTAGGTGCATCATCAATGTTGTGGTTGGTGTCTAAGAAGCAATTATTTGCTACTCCTGAATTCTGCCCTCCACAGTGCTTCTCAGTTCTTTGGTTTGGTTGCTGGTTATTCACTCTACACACACACACACACACACACACACACGCACACACACAACTCCATCTCACTCTCCCCCATCCCATCTCCCTCCCAATGAAAGCAACAATAACTACTACCAACCTCTTCAGACCCTGTCCAAGGTAAAGTGTACGAGTCTACCTCTTACGCTACTTTGTGTGCATTTGTGATACTGGTCAGGTTGACAGATATGTGATGAAGTTATGCCAATGAACACTGAGTCTAGTGTGGAGTTTGCCTTTATCTTCTTACCTGGGAAGTGGGATCTCTGATACCTAGAAAGTGCACAAGTACTTTGCAGACATGAGATTTAGGTCTGTAGATTCCACAGTTCTTCGGAAGGATTCAACTCTTTGAGGTGGATGTAACTTTTCCTATTATCAGGATTACTTGCTGAAAAAGATAATGTATTTCTTATAGGACAATTGCTGTCCTTATTCAGGCCTCTAAGTTCAACAGCCTTACAAAGCGACCCCTTGGTTATGCTGTATGTGGTTAGGGTAGGGCCTTCTTAAAGACTGACCTTAGTCTGCTATTTCTGGTCTTACTGGGGAGGAGGTAGACTTTGTCTCAGTATGTCCCAGCCTCTGCAGTCAGACAGCGTAGCATAAAAGGGTTCCATAGAAGTTTGTGTAATTATCTTGGTGAGTGAACACTTCAGTTGGGACAGTAGCCAGAAAGTCTGAGGTGGGACTAAACTGATGGGAATTGAGGTATGAATGAATCCACGTTGGTTGCACTTCAGAAAGTCTCTGCTTCCTGAGAATTTTACTGTAGAGTAATGACTTTTCTTGAGCCTCATGGGGGGACAGAATGAGGCCTGGTCAGTGGTGTGCTTCGGGTCAGAAGGCCCTGTGACTTACATCGTGGAGGACAGGACCAGGGGTTCTGGCTTCCAGCTTGCGCTCTTGCCCCTGGACTCTGCAGCTTGTGGTCCATGCCCTTGCGGTGAAAGCATCTCCTCAGGGCTGTGTTTGCTGGTGTCTTAGTCCGCTTATCCATTTCTTCTGCTTTAAAGTGAGTGTGTGCAAATAAAACAATGTTTGCTATTCTACAACCCACAAGACTTCTCAATTGTTGAACATACCCAGGAAGCGCATGCGTGCACTGAAGCTCGACCTGTGTGCACACACACATACACACAGAAGTTTTCATATTAGTTTCCTGAGTTCATGGATAAAGTCCAGAGCTGCCAAAGCTCCCACTACTTTGCCATGTCACACTAATAGCTTCCAGATCCCATCACATATTAAATTCATGTGGCTTCAGCGAAGCCATCTATTTAATGCAATTCGCTAAATGCCTGCGCAGCCCCGCTGACAGTGACATATTAGTTTTGCAGTCTTTTGCAATCTGATATCTCTGAATTTGCCACCGTACTAAAGATTTGATTAATGTGGTTCCATTTGGATGCAGTAATTGGCTGCGACTGTTGTAGAAAATAATCAGGCTTTCATTCCTTACAAGTGCACGGACATGCTAATGAGAGAGTGGGTTAATTAAGCCCGCGGCAGAAAGCGACAGTTACTGATGACTGTTATGACAAACCACCGACTCGGCATTTGGGAGCAGGACAGCAAATTTGCACTTTATGAAATTACAGGAAAACTAGGACATAAGGAATAAATAGTTACATCTGTTTGGTGAAAGGGGGGAAAGGGTGGGGAGAAGAGAAAGATGAGGGGCTCAAGAGGAGGAGAAAAGAACGAGTGAAAGATGGTTTCTCGGAGAACAGGGCCTGAGTCATGGACTTAGGTGCTCTTGGTAGAGGTCTCAGGTTCCTCAGTGGGTGCCCTTCATTGGTACTTGAGCATAAAGGTGCTGGTGGAATGAGACACACCCAGTCTATCACTTGTATTATGGACTATCAGCAAAAGGACCAGCCAGAGCTCTGTTGCCTAGAAACAGAGATTTGGTGAAAAAGAGGGAGAGGTAAGCGAGGGAGGGAACACACCTGCTCAGGGCTTTTCACCTGTGGCAGCGCATGGAGGGGGCCTGGGTTGTGGGGATGTTACATGGCTGTTTCCTCTTCTTGAGAAGCTGTCTTCATATGTCCAGGGTGAACCCAATGCCTGGGTCTATTTTATTAGCCCTTCAACTAACATTCTCTCCCCAAATGGAGTCCTGTTTCTGAGTTTGACTCTCGTAGCCAAACCCAGGCTCCCTTCTTCCTATTGGGCAGGGTTTCCTTCAGCTCTGATGGCTCCCCTGGGCTTCCCACTGTCCCTCTCTTTGTCTCTCTAAGCTGTTTAGGCTTCCTAATCACCTTCGTTGTTTGGCCATGGTGCATGGACACACCAGCACTTCTTCCCCGAGCCAGCTTGGGGTCCTCAGGATTTTTCTGCTCAGCTCTAGCATTATCTCTCTCATTTCAGTCTGCATTCCTCTTTTTTTCCCCCCTAACCAACCAATTTTTACTGAGCATCTATTAGCTAGGAAGCACTGGACTGGCTCTGAGGAGGAAACGCAAATGTATCTAACTTGGGGCCTGCTTTTCAGGAGATTATAGACTAGAGAAAGCCACATGGACAAGTCATGGATAGTGATGAGTGTCGTGAGAGACGGAAGAAGGAGCTGTGGGAATTCAGAAGGAGGGAGATCACTTCTGTCTGGGCATACGGGAAGCTCAGAGAAAAGGAGGCTGAGGACCTGGGGCAGTGGTAGAAAGGGTGTGGCAAGTGGAGGAAACAGCAAGAGCAAAATGGTGAAGATGGGGTGATGACGAGGCATTTGGGGGAGCAACAGGACACAGTCATCTTGGGATAAATGGCAATAACTCTTCAATGTTCTCTAAGGAGTTCAGGCTTATTCAGAACACAATGGGGGCATTGCTGATATTTTTTGAGTCCAGAATGTCAAAATCAGAGCTGAGTGAGGGAGAACCTGTGGGAGGTAGGGATGTGGTGGAAGGTGTAGGCTGGAGAGGTGTGGGAATAAACTGGGAACCAGAGGTCAGGGGAAGCCATCTTAGCATTCAATGGAGGGTGGACGGGACCTGGATGGGGCTGGGTGGTGAGCATGGGTGGGAGTGGATCCTCTTCACGGTGGAGGTGCAGCAGTCCTCAAGCGGCTGCCCTTGCAAGCTCCTCTTGAGCTCAGGGCTGAGGCAGGACGATTCCTGGAGGAAATTTCCAGGTGGGGCCAACTAATTATCATACTTGAACTTTCCTCTGTTGGTGAGCATCCTCAGATACAGAAAAAGAAGGTTCTACACTGAAGAGACAGCAGTTGATACTGGCTTCTATGTTCAAGAAACGGTGTAGCCGGAAACTCACTGAGATAGTGAGCTTGTTGAATCCAGTTCAGTCCACAGAAACCCAGTTTATAGATGACAATTTCAGGAAACCCACTGTTCCACCATGGGCGAGTATCTCTAGATGACCAGCTATTCTCTAGGTGGTCACTGCTTCTCCCAGCTCCTATCCTACCAAAAAATATGAGGGAACCCCCCCAAAACCTGGAATTTATTTATAAAAAATTATGTATTTATTCTCACATGTTCTAACTTTAGTCACCTTCAAAGTAGTCTCCATTTGATGTAATACACCCATTGAGATGTTTTTCGTACTGTTCAAAACAGGTTTTGAACTCATCAATTTTGATGTCTTTTAGAGCTCCTGCCATTTTTTGTTTCACCTCTTCCACATCGGCAAAAGCCTCCCTTTGAGGACTTCTTTCATCCAGAAAAACAAAAACAAAAAAAAGTCACTTGGGGGTAAGATGGGATGAATAGGGAGGGTGAGGTATGGGGGTCATGACATTTTTGGTCAAAACCTGCTGAACACTCAGTGCGGTGTGGGCAGGTGCACTCATAAATTACCCGTCAGGAAATGGGCAAATGTGTTGAAAGAATCTTCAAAAAAAATTCACTGAAGTCAAATGCAGCCTCTCACAACACCAGCTAATACACTGGTACAGATGGGTTCCTACAACACTCACCTAGTAGGGGAAGCTTGTACTGCAAGGGGCATGCCCTCCAGAAGGCAATTCCAGTTTCTTTGGGTCCCCCCTCATAAAATTTACATAGATGAAATACATTATCTAACACAGGTAGTCACAGGGAAAGAGGAAATTCTGTTTATTGAGAGCTTACTATGGTCACTACTTTACATACATTAGTTATAATTCTTACTTTACTGATGGGGACACTAAGGCTCAGAGATATAAAATAGAAACCCAACTTCAAGTAGCTACACAGGCAGGTCCATGTGTAAAAATTGGATCTGTCTGATGCAAAAACCATGCTCTTTCTCTTAACCCCTCCCCCAGAAGACTTCCTTTTATTATAAGGGAATGTATTGAACAATACATTGCTTCATTAGGACGAGCTTATGCTCAGTGGAGTGTATGTTCATCCTCAGGCACCGATATGAGCCTGCCACGCCCCTGCCCCCACTCTCGTACCATCCTGCACGATGGGCACATGCCACTGGGAGTGGTGCTTAGAAGCCGGAAGCCCATGAGTTCTGCAAGACACCGTTACCTAGGTGCGTAACCCAGCGTGTCGAAGGGGTTGCACTGCTCCAGCCACGTGATATTTAGATAGTTTCCACATGAAAGTTGCCACGTGATATTTTAGATAGGTCTTTGCTCTTGGCTGGAAGGAGATTGGAAAGTACAGGTTCAAACAAGTGGACTTTGGCCAAGAAGGTCGACGTGCCGTTGGCGAGGCTTGTTGCTTTTGTACTTCCCATGACCGAGCCACCTTTCTGGGAAAGAGCTATAGAGAAAAGGGGGCTAAATTACCAGCCAATCAGTCTGTGAGTGGAGCAGGTGTCTAGAGGAATCGTGAAGGGCTGCGCTCCCATCACTGGGAAGAATCATTACTCATTTGCCGGATTAGGTGGAGACTCCCAAACCTGCAGCCTCCATCTGGGGGAGGTTCTGCAGCCTGAGCACAGGCTTGCCTGGGCACTGGTGATTTAGACCAGAAGATTTTATGGTCTGAAAATGGCTTTAAAATTTGTTTGGAATTACCCAGAGCACATTTTAAACACTTAAATTGCCGTCTTCATATTTTTTAGTATTTGCAATTTACCTTGTACAGTTCTCCTGTCTCCTTCAGCACTTCCCTCAGGCCCCTGTCTTTCCTCTGGCTCCAGCTTCAGCATTTCTGCAGCTCCCATGAGGTCAGAAAGTGCCTCATTCCGATACCTGGGGCTGCTCCATCTCCTTTGCTGTTGTGCTCTCTTTATTCTTGGTTGAATAGTGCTGGACAATTCTCTTTATTCCTCTGCTTATTCTGGGTTGAATAGTGTTCCCTTGAAAACATGTGTCCACCTGCGACCTCAGAATATGACCTTACAATAGTCTCCTCTTATCCATGGCTTCACTTCCCAAGGTTTCAGTGACCTGTGGTCTGAAAATATTAAATGGAAAATTCTAGAAACAAACCATTCACAAGCATCAAATTGCCTGCCATTCTGAGTAGTGTGATGAAATTTCCCCATATCCGCCTGGGAGATGGTGAATCATCCCTTTGTCCAGCATTTCCATGTGGTAGCTGCTCCCGCACCTTCTCATTTGTCACTTAGCCATCTCAGTTATCAGAGCTAGGGTCCTGGTAGTAGTGCTTGTCTTCAGGTAAGCATTGTTTTACTCAACAATGGCCCCAAAGCACAAGAGTAGTGATGGTGGCAATTTGGAAATAGGGTCACTGCAGGTATATGAATTAAGATGAGGTTATACTGGATTAGGTGCCCCTAAATCCAATGACTGGTGTTCTTCTAGGAAGAGGAGAGGACACAGACATACTGGAAAGGCGGCCGTGGGAAGGTGGCAGCAGAGATGGAGGGAGGCAGCTACAAGCCAGGCCCTGCTTGGAGCCACCGGAAGCTGGGGTAAGCAAGGAAGAATGTTTCTCTTGAGCCTCCCAAGGAAACACAGATGTGTGGAGACCTTGATATCAGACTTCTGGCCTCTGGAACTATGAGAGAATAAGCTTCTGTTGCTTCAAGCCACCCAGTTTGGGGTCGTTTGTTCCTGCAGCCCCAGGAAGCTGACACAGCCTCTCAGATCACTTAGGGTTCTGCCGCCTCTTCTGAGTAGCCTGGTGCAAGCTGCACAGAGGACACCCAGGAAAGTCGCCATTATCTCACTTCCTAGAGGTAGGAGCATAGAGGTTTGTTGGGTTTAAGATTCATCCATGTGCAGCCATTGGCTCATTTCTTCCTCATTCCGTTGCTCAATTCAGAGCCAAGTTTACTCTGTTCAGCAAGACTGTAACTGTGATATCCCGGAGACAGCATCAAGGGCAGAACTATAGTATTTACGGGAATGGAACATATATTAAGTTCTAGGCCTCTTCACGATCTAGACTATCATTTATTCTTACACAAATAGTCGCTCAACAAATGCTTGATTCTGGGTTCTGACTTTAGGCCCCACCTCCCCGCGTGCTGGGAACGGGAGCAGACTGGTTGTGTTTTTAACCAATCTCAGCTCTTCCTCTTGCCCTTTTTAACACCAGGGCCGGATGTTTCAGAGAGTTCTGCAAGATCCTCCAAATGCAGCAGGACCACAACTTCTTTTTTTGCCACCAGCAAGCCTGTCTCTCCCACTAGGCACTCTGTCCTCCTCCCTTCCCCGTCCCCTCTTTTTTCATTGTGGAGGCCTTGCTCCTGTGGGCTGTCAGAGGGGTTCTGCACATTTTATACCTGACAGGACCTCTCCCAGAAACCCCGGAGGGAGACACCGTTAAAGTGTTTTATGTTGGGGAATAGGCTGGTTTCTGTGCAATAAAAACCAAAGCCATTGAACAAGCAAGCTCCTGGGTAATTACTGGGACAGAGGAGATAGCTTCCATATGCTGGGGTGGGTGCTTGGAGGCCAAGCCTACATCTGTTCCCTTTGTTCTGTCAGAGAACAGAGCCAGGAGGGGGTCTGACCTCCCGATAAACCCTGAACCAGAACCCTCTGCTGAGCTTCAGGGAGAAGAGGGGGCTGGGAGTGGTGCAGGGAGGTCAGAGGGCAGCAACATCTGGCAGAAGGAGGGGTTGGTGGGGCTCAGGGTGAAAGCAGAGGGGGAAAGGGTTGGGGCTGGCTGCCCCCTCCATAATCAATAAACCCAGCTACCAGAGGAGATCAGAGAACCATTCATTAACGAGCTCGTTAAGTGATTGATAGGCTTAATTTTCCTGTCAAATGTGGACTTTCCTTGTAAACATGTCAATTGAGGAAAGTTCAAGCTTGTCACTTGGATTTATGGCTGGAATAACATGTAGGTGGAAAAGAGGGGGCAGGTCCCCAGTGACCCATGCTGGCTGCTCTGAAATGGTAAGGCCAGTGTGTCCAGGTGCCTGCAAGGCCCTCCTTTCTCCCCACAGCTGAGATAACAACCGCGGCCTTGGGTTCTCATTCTCTCATCCTCAAAGGAATGAAGCAACGGCAACCCTCCTGCCGCCTCCCCCCCCACCAGACCCGCTCCCATGGTCCACCTTGGGAGGACCCTCCCACGGTTATTCACTGATTCACCTTGGGATCTGGAGGGACATCCAGTGTTGGAAACAGGCGTCCAAGCTGTGCTCTTGGAAAGCAGATCTTTCCTTTCTCATTGTCCTGGAAGATCAAGACTAAATGCCAACAGGAGCTGAAAGGCCCAGCAGTGTGACACAAACAAGCCATCAGCTCCTCAGTGATCTGGAAAATTGCTGGTGGCACTTGGGGGACAGGTTGGAGGGGAGGTGGACACAGGAAGAGTGGCCTACTCAGAATGTTGGAGGGCCGGTGGAAAGCAGCTGTAGCCTGCAGCCTAATGGGTGGTCCTGTGGGGAGCCCCTTCCTAACTGGCTCCGTTTAATGCTCCGTGTTAAATTAGCCAAGCACAGCTACACTCCCCAGATGTGTAAGAAACGCAGGCACGATACAAGTGGGCATTTTGGGTAATTGAAATTACAGCTCAAAATCCACTCTAATCCATTAGTGTTATTATCACAAAGCACTGCATGTAGCAGGGAGGCTTTCCAGGACCCAGCCGTGGTCTGCTTCAGCCAGCGCAGTGAAGGAATTTGGCCTTGCAGGCATTCTGGCCGCCTCAGTAGTAAGATATACCTGGTTTCCTATCATGCACTTTCCTTTGTAACACCGCTGCGGACCACCTGAGAGCAGGGCCTCTTTCTTTCCTGCCTTTGTATGTCCTGCAACACCTGGGAGAGGGCCAGAGCTCAGGAGTTGCTGCCCACCGGCAGTGCCAGGGAGCCAGCATTGCGCCTGTGAGGCTGGACCTTGTCAGTGCTCACAGCCCTTTGCTCTGTGGCACCAGGAGCTTTATCACTGGGACTTACGGGACAGGTTATGTCTAGATGAAAACTCTGTGAAAGTCCTGCCCAGGAAGCAGTTATCAAATTGGGGTGTATGTGTGTGGGTGCTCAGCCAGGTTCTTAAAACAATAGGCTTTCTATAAACCCTCCTGGTCTTTCATAGCATCACACACCATCATTGATCTGGAAAGATGCCGCATGCACAAGTACAGCTTTCTGTAATGACACCAAACATGTCAGGCTCTCGGTCCCCAGGGAAGAAATCAGGAGGAACACCTGGCTGTCCTGCTCACTGGCTCCCCTTTGATGTTCTCCCATTTTTTCTTTTTCTGGAGCTACAGATTTGGTTTATTTGTACAGGCTTGCTTATACTTCAACATTCTTGAAGTGGACCAGCAATAACGATGATAATAATAGTGGCTAAACCATCACTGTTTTGAGCACTTACCTTATGCAGAGCGCCATGATCAGGGTTCTGCAAAGGTCTCTGATTCCACCGCAGACTCGGCAGACTCATGGTTCTGCCCAAGGCCGCACAGATGGCTGGGGAAGGAGCCTGGCTAGTCCTCGGATGCCAGAGGCCACGCTCATGGATCTCTCTGCCGCCTTACTTCAAAGCAGTCCGCAGCCACGCTAATTTTATGAGATTGCAACATGTTTGGTGTACTGGTCAGAAATCTGTATGTTTGCTTTCATGGCAGGCTCTCTGAGCACCTAATGGCAGGGATTTTCGAAAATATATTTCGGTTCAGACACACAGGACCATTTTTCTTCTGATCTAAGTGCTGGTGTATAATAGGAGCTATATTATTGCTATAATGTTCTCTTGAATTGAGCCTCTGGATAGGTGCCAGGACCAAGTTTGGACACAAGCAAAAGCCTCGTTGGAAAGAGTTGGGTGGGGGGCCGGGAGGCTCATCCATCATGGAGCTGCCTCTTGGCAGGTGACTAGACCCTCGCTTTCCTTTAATGCAGTCAAGGCCATTGAACCCAGGCCCAGATGGCTTCCTTCCCTGTGCTGTTGTCTTCCAGCCTGTGATGACTGATTATTATTATTAAAGTGATATCTATTATTTATTGAGCACTTACTAAGTGCCTGGGACAGCCCACACTGCTATACATATGCTTTTTTATTAATTGGCACAGTAGCTCACACCTGTGGAAACTCTTGTAATCTCCGCTTACAGGTAAAGGAGCTGAGGCTTAGGGAATGTAAGTACCTTGCCCAAGGTTAGGATGTAAAGGTCAGCTCAACTCGAGAGCTGGTGCTATGCTACCCAACTCAAGTGCCTCCTGTTCTCGGACAGTGAGCATTCCATGTTCTCTCTATCTCCCAATCTTGTCTCAACCTCCTCTGCAGCAATATGTTTCCAAAAGCAGCAATGAGCACAGAACATAGCCCCACAGCTGCCTCCCAAGGGGTGTCTTCTTGTGTTGACCTGGCTTCTGGTCAGAATAGACCAAGGTGTCTTTGCACGATCATAGGACAGTCAGGACACTGGCCTGTGCTTTCCCTGTGTGTCTGTGGCAGGCCTTTCCCAGGGATTGAGGGATTCTTCTATCCCAAGTAGTCAAGTCCAGCGGAAGCAAATATGGCTCATTAACAGGTTCCCTCAGCCTGTGAGAAGCAGTGAAGCACTCTGAGGCTTCCTGACTCTGCTGCCACCAGGTCCCTGGCCTGCACCTCCCTGGAGCACTTGATTTGTTTCTGGGGGTTTTCTTAGCTAGATGCAGCCCTCGGTCTTGGGCACCAGCTCCCCCTCTCCCAGGACTTTCCCTACAGAGAAAGAAGCAAGAAGGTGTGCCCTGTGTTTAGTAAAATATATCTTTCCACCCTGCTCAGCCCACAATGCCCTTGAAGCAAGGCATTCTCAGGGTGAAGAAGACTTTGATCAATGGCCTCACTTCACAGAGATGGGGAGGTTCTTTAGCTTGCAGGAAGCACAAGCCCTGTCTGTTCTGCGAAGTCCCACATTCCACGGTGGCCGCTCTGGCACTTGCCCCTGGGAACCAGCAAGTGAGATGAATTAGGAGCCCAGAGCAAAATATTTGGTTTCATGCAATTTAGCTTCTTTCTACTACTTGCTTAAAATTCTGTGGAACAATTAAATCTTAAAAGTGTCTTGCGAATGCCTTGGGCTTTCTTCTCCTTCAGGTTTATTGATTGTATTTGATGTGTCTCACAAGAGCAAGATTTTTTTTTTTAAACATTCAGTAGGACCATTCAGTTGGAACCCAGAAAGAGAAAGACCATAAAAGTGAGAGGGCTTCCACATGATGGCGGTGGATCCAGCAGGTGGAAAACCTCACCTTATTCTATCAGTTATCTTCTTGGGGTCTCTTTGATTTTAGGGGCCTGAGCTCAGCCCAGGGAGGAACCAGTTACGAATGAAGGCTTGGTATCCTGCCCTTGAGTGGTACAGACTATCTTTGGGAATAGGGCAGAAATCACCTGAGAGGAAAAAGGCTCAAGGGCCATTTAAGGAAATAGATAAAAACAAATGGCTATAAGTTCGTCTCCTTCCCTCCCTTCAAGCAGAATTATGGCTGGCTGATTGACTAGTAAACATTGGCCACTGAATTGAACTTGTAAGTTCTGTACCAGGGAAACGAACTGAGTGTCTTCACTCCAGGGGATTCAGAAGTAAAGGCATTGATGGTAGACAACCGTGATAAGCAAGTATTCACTTCATTTTTCTGACAACCCCTTGGCAAGTGGTTCATTTATCCTCCTTCCAAAAAGGATTGGCTCTTAGATGTCTGAGCGGGGGACCTGAATGAATTTACAGCCTCAGTATGGCTGATTGAGCCAGACCTTGCTGCCTGAGCTTCCTTTTTAAAATCCAGGTGAAAAGGTGTTTTACAATAATAAAAAAAAGAAGAGCCACCTCCTGTCTATTTGGGAAGATGGACTGCCTTCCTCCTCCCTGTCATCGTGGGGGTCTCAGGAGGAGCTAAAAACACATGGCCCTGCATAGATGGAAATGAGTATTTCTCAGCAAAGGAGGAACCAGGTGGCAAGAGGTGGAGGAAGGAACGAGACTGCCCGGTGCTTTGATGGCCTTGCATTTCCCAGCCCCGGGAAGGAAGGATCTGCGCAGCCACACTCCATACAGCAGAGCACAGCGATCTGTATCTGTGGTGGGGAAGCGCGGCACATCTGCCTTTTATAGGTTTGGGATGAAAAATGCTTTTAATTAAGGAGTGGAATTGGGGCGTTTAGTCTTGCTGCGTGCTATGTACCTATCAAACCTGCTGGATGGGAATTTAATTCTGACCTCTGACCTCCACCTACTTTAAGCAAAGGACTTGTGGAAGAACCCAGAAACCTCCAGCCCCTGAGAAAATCTGAACGGCTGCTTCTGGGGTCACACTCATCACACAGAATCCACCTCAGTGCAAAGAGCCTGCCCCCTCCCCAGCATGGGTGACTTGTCACATGATTCCACTCTTAGGCTTGGGAAGGAAGGGTGGGCCGCTCTCGTTGTTGACTGTGGACTGAGAACATGAGCCAAGAAGGCTTAGGGACCCCAAAAGCTAGAAAAACAACAACAACAACAAATAATGACTAGTAATAAAACATTTTTAAAGCAAAGCAAAACTAGAAAGGTAATGCTGGGTTGCCATATTCTCATTTGAAATAAGCCTCCCTCCAAAGAATCCCTCCCTTTTCCCCTCAAAAAAAGAATCCCTATAAAGGGAAGGGAAAATCATTCTGGGGAGGTGATAGCTGTCCAAGGGAGACACCTTGGACAGGAGGCGGAGAGGAGGCTGGCTAGCATCTTTGTAAAATTCCAGAGGCCAGCAAAGGAGAGGAGCTACGTATAATGAGAAACCACAATTCTCTCTCCTGGTGAATAGCTAGATGGTTACCTGAGCTTGGTTTCTGGGCTTTCCCCCAATTTCTTTCTTTTTGCAATGCCTCTCAGCTCTAATGTGCTTCCATACGAGATGTGAGTCCTTCCCTAAATACTGGAAAGAGCCTCCTGGGAGGTAAGTCAAGAGCTCACACTTCATTGGCTAGTTTGAATCAGGACCCTCAAACAGGAGACTGGCCTGAGTGACACCTCCATGCTTTTCCGGACCCTAACATTCTACAATTTTCTGTGGGTTCCTTTTGGTTGACTTGTCCTTTTTCCCTTTTCTGCCTTGTTCAATTGTATTTCAGTCCTTGAAGATCCAGTGAGGGATGCATCAACTCCTTTCTAGGTTCTAAGTATGAGCCTCACCCCTTTATAAGTTAATGAAAGTTCAAAAAATGTGGTATGACATTAAACTTATGCATGCTGAAGTTAAACCCTCTCCTAATTTTCTAATTAAATTTTTGAATGTTTGTTTATCAAAGCTGAACGTTTCTCTCCTTTCCCCTTCCCTCTCTCCCTCTTGTGTTTCTGCTTTGTTGGCTCCCCAAACAAGTATTTAGCCCACAGACTGGTAAACTAGCTTTAAGTTCAGTTCAAACGTCACCTCCTTGCTAAAGTTCCCCTCTCCTGGGCAGAAATTTGCTCCTCAGTTGTACTTGGGTAGTCTAGCCCTCCCTTGCTCCCCCCTCTCCCCTGGCATCTTTCATCAACAATCCAATATAATATCACATTATATTATGTGTAGCTCTTTATGTGTCTATCTTCCCTCATCTGCCAGCTGCCTCTGGGCAGAAATACTGCCAATTTTCTTTGCATCTCCAATACTTACCTAGCACTGTTCCTGGCACCTAGAAAATGCTCAATCCAGGTCTAAGGGAGCTGAATTCAGAATAGAGGAATGGAAAGAACTGGAGGAACACCATGGTAGATTTTTGGAGTCTTGATGGTGAAGAATGGCTTTTGTTTGTGGACTCAAGATATTCTTGATATTCTGCCACTACTGAAGACAAGGACAATAATGATTGGCCAACTATATACTCACCTCATATAAATTACTTATATATATCATATCATTTACAAACGCATGTAGATATATTCTCAGATAATTGTTCATAGTTCAGAAAGTCGCTGAATAGATTAAATTATATCGGTTTTCTTTCAGTTAGTCAACTTATTGCATTTCTTTTATGATTGCATATAGAAAATTATTGACTGATTTTTATGATATTTAGTTTCAGGCATTACATTATAGCCAGCAGTTATAATTGCTAACATTTATTAAATGCTTACTATATGCATTCTTTTAGCACTTTACATATTTTAACTTATTTGCTTGTTAAAGAAATCTATATGCAGGTCCAACATGATCTGTAATTGATATTATCATCTTGTACAGCTGCAAATAAAAATGTCATCACATCCTATCAGCATATGGGTAGCAATACAGTTGGGAATATGAGTAGAAGACATTGAACTATTGTGACTGAGCAAGAGTCTTTACCTAACCCACATAATTGTGGATTCATTTTGATGGCCTAAAAATGTGGACATGTGGACTCAAGAGCATTACAACTTGGAGGAAATGGGTTTTGGCATCATCACTGTTGTATCAGAGCTTTGGGCAGAGCCTTGAGAAAGAGCGGGAAAGAGAAGAAGGTCCCACTCTTTGTCTCCAGTACATTCTGATAGGAAGGAGCTGCTGCAGACCCCACGGATTCATCAGGGCCCGACCGCGAATGTGGGCCCACATGTCTGAAGAACTAGAGGACTGATGACTTACTGGAACTCCCTTTACTGAGCTGGAACAGATGTGCATTTTGTCCTTTGCCATTATTTCTATGTGCTGATTCTTGCTATTAAGTCAAAACATAGAGGTGAAAGGGTCCATAGATTCAAGGAGGCTGTGATTCCCACTTTTTGTTATTGTATCAAATTAATTTTTGGTGATGATGAGAAAAAAGGAGGTTGTCCTTATGTTTGATCCATAATGGGACCTTAATATGTGTTTGTTGAGTGAATCAGCGAATTTCTCTCTAGCCTACACCAGTGCTGCAATAGCAACTTGCTATCTTATTACGTCAGGTTCACACCCCATTAGTATTTATTCTGGTTAATATAATGCAATTAGAATGTAATCATATTAGTCATTTTTAGATCATGTCAGAAAAATAAAAGTTATGGAAATACTGGTGCTAATGTAAAGTGATAAGAAAATACTTGTAGTTAATGTGTTGAAACACTTGGATTGAGTTAGGCATAAAAAGAAAGTGGGGGAGGGAAAGGAGCAGGAGAATCAGATCTTTAGCTTCTTCTGAGACTCCTGCTTGAGTGCTCCTGGGCTCAGAGACGCCTTGCTGCTGCCCTCTCTCCCTGATGGAGCCATGATCCCTTGAGTGTTTGTTGAGACGAAGTCCTCTGTTAGGGTGTGTTCACATTGGTGGCCTTGAGGTCAACAATGGAAGACTGAGGTTGAGGTCTAATTCCAACTCTTCTCTAAGTGGCTGTGTGACTTTGGCAAGCTTCCTACCCTTTCTGGGCCCTAAGCTTTTACCTGTAAAACAAGGAGGGTGGCCTATACAATAATTAGATCCCTGGCTCTGTTATGTTTAATGATACTATGACTTCTCAGAGCCCAAGGTGAGACATGAGGCACATAAGCTTACCCTATTTTTTTCTGCTTGGAACAAACCCTCAAAGCAGCCCAGTGGCCACAGAAGACCAGCACTTTGCTCTTTGAAAACTTTTGAGTATCATTCATTGCTTGTAGCCTTATTCTATCAGGTCTTTTAGGATCTGGGTGGTCAGGTGTAGGCAAATATCTCTTCAGAGTATATCAGACTTATACAAAGCCTGAGTGTGTCATGCTTCCTATCCTTCAGTCTTTTCCCCAGCTGCTTGGTTTTTCTCCAGGTGTGTGTGGGGAATTTGGGCAGGTGGAAAATTCTGGAAATGAAACCAAGTGAAGGGGAAAGATTAGTTTTGGAGCCGGATATCATTTTCCAATAGAGCTTTTGCTGGGAGGTCATAAGACATCCCAGGGGCAGTTCTCATCCCAGCTTCCCAAGAGGAGGGCACATCTCCAGGCCTGGGTCCAGCTTTTTGATTCTTTTGTATCTCTGAAACATTACTCTGTTCAGGGTTTTTTGGGTATGGTGCTGGTGACGCAACTCTGAGGAAATAATTAACACGTTTCTGAGGAGAAGCTTCCAGCCCGATCTGCACTTGTGGTGGCGCATACATCTCGCAAAGAATTGTTATTTAAGCAATAATCCTTGAGAAATTGGTCGTTACCCACATTAAACGACTCAGCCCATTGCCAAGGATGGTTAACGCTCTAATAAACTGGTCATTAACTGCAGTAACAATGAATTTCGAGGGGATTATTGCTATTATAAACCTTAATCAATGGTTTATAACAGCAATAATGTGGTCCTTTCTCTTAATGGTAAGTAGGGCAGCTTGCGCCATCGCCTTGAAAATGTTTTTGCGGTGGCTGATAAGTTGGAGGGGAGGCCTTCCGAGTGCCACCCACTCTTCAGGAATGCGCAAGGAAAAGCAGAAGACACATCAAAGGCTCTTGATTGTCCAGGATCTGTTCTCCAGGGATCAGATGTGGACAAGGAACAGGGGGTTCTCCTCTGACCCCTGTGGTCTGTTCACATTGCAGACGCAGTGAGGCATTGGGTGTGGGGACCCCTGGGCATGTCTGTCTAGCATAACACTCTAGGTTGAGGACATGATTCAGCATGGGCATCCTCATGGGTGAGTAGTTATAAGGAAGAAGAAGCGGCCACCTACTTAGTGGGATAGAGTTTGCTTCAGGCTCAGTTCTGTCACTAACTTGTGATGTGACTCCAGATAAGTCATGTCACTTTTATGAGCCTCTGAAATATGGAAATTGGACTCAATGATTTCTCAAGTCCCTTTCTGGTATAACACTCTGTGGTTCTTTTCATGATATTGACATCTTTTATTAGTCTGTCGTTATAGAGTGATAATGATAATACTAACCTACAAAATGCTTGGTATTGTTCTTAGGTGTTTGCAAAAATTAGCTCATTGAATCCTTGCAACAACCCGCTTCTATATAGGGGACCTCAAGGCGGAAGAGACTAAAAGTCGTCTGAACCACGGAGCTAACTCAAGGCGGAGCTATGACTTGAACACAGGGAGTCCAGAGTCTGCGCTCTTCTTACTCCTCCACTCTACCATCTCTCTAGAAGTCTCTCTTTATTACTTAATTTGATGCTCACAACCTGTGGAGTAGCTGGTTGGGGCTACCATCTAGGTGTTACAAATGAGAAGCCAAAGCTCTGAGAAATGAAGGGACTTGCTCAAGTTGACACAGCAGGTCTGAGTCCCTCCCAGGTAACCCTTCTGCTTTTGGTTATGTACATACCAGAGAGCTGTACCAGGTGCTTCCAGACCAGAAGCTCCTCTCTCCAGTGCAGTGGGCTGGGCACATCCTGATGCCATCCTGATGCCACACTTCTTGTCCCTGGGACTTCCTCCAACAAAGAGAAGGGTTAAAGTTTATACCCTCCTACATCTCTGGAGGCATGCCCTGGGAGACAGGAGGTCACTCTGGTTTCCAGCCTGGCATCACTTAGAATGCGTGGGAAAATGGACATTGCAGTAGACTGGAGTGTGTGTGGGGAGCAAGGGCATTTGGGTATTTTATTTTTATTTTCTTTATTATGGAAAATTAAAAACAGATACAGAAGAATAGCATAATGAACCCACATGTAACTAGCACCAGCTTTAGCAAGCGTGAACTCATGGCCTCTCTTGTTTCATCCAACCAGCCCCCCTTCCCTTCCCTTCCCACTCTGGATTATTTTGGAGTAAACAGACACTTTGCCACTTCATCTGTTATCATTTCTGTATGCACCTCTAAATGTGAAGAATTCTTTTTAAAAATAGCAATACTGCTATCAGACCTCAAAAATGAACAATAATCATTAATAGCCTCTAAAATCCCATTGTATTTCAGATTTCCCAGATTGTCTCATCAATGTATTTGGATGGTCTCCTGGCTCCCACCACCTATGAGCTCTGCGGCCTGAGAGAGATCATCCCCAGGTGTGTGCCCGCCGGCTCACCTGTGGAATGGGACATTCTGTCAGCGCCCTTTCTTTTCTGTCACTGGGGGTTGAAATGAGGCCTTTGAAGGGCTGGAAGCCATGTTGTCACACGCAGGTCTCCTCTGCAGACCCCTGGGAGGCACCTTCGAGAAGCTGTCCTTTTGAGTGTGACCCTCTTTTCAGCTGGCACACTCCAGGGAGCAGGTGTGTCCTGGGAAATGGAGGAAAGGAGGGGGCAATGCTTCACACCTGGGCTGCCCCCTGCAGGCAGTCTGTCTGCAGAGGGAAGTGGCATGTTGCGGTGACCCTTCTCCCGAAGAACATACTGACTGCATTGATGCCATCAGTGAAGTGGTGCTGCCTGTCCAAAGCCGGTCCTGAGGTGGCCTGGCAGTATGGAGTGAAAAAGCTCCTCTTATCCCCGGTCCTGTGCATTATAACGGCCGGTCTGTCCTGCCCACTGGGCCTCCATCTCTTCAAGTGCAGTCAGAGGGCTCAGCTGGATATGCCCTAGAGGGGTCTATGAGAAATAAACTTTGTGTTTTCTTCCGGAATGTATATAGCGCTGGGAGTCAAAACTTGCCCTTCCTGTTCTCTACACCCCCCACCCTCTCCACCCATGTTGAGAGTTTTAGGGCTAGCAGATGGCCAAGGTCTCTTGATGCACCAATGTCCTAGGAAGCCAAGGTTTTGCCAAATTTACCAATGCATTTTCTGTCCTGCAGGACTAAGTGGGTCCTCTCTGCTAGAGAGACCTTGGGCCAATGACCCCAGGAGCAGGGTTTGCCCTAAACGACCCTTGATGGGGCTCTTCGCAGGTTTTTCCTGGAACTTCATATTCTTTTCTGTGAGATGTGTTTAATCAGTGTCTCTGGGGTATTGTAGGGGGTAATTCATAAACATGACGGACAATGGCATTGAAATAGGGCTGCTCTAACAGGGGAAACCCCACCGAATGAATACCTGAGTGCTTTTTTTTCTTCTGGGCTCTTACTTGGGCTTTGGCCCTGGACAATTGGCCTAGCTTCCTGATGGGAAGCCCCACTGTGCAGCCCCACCCCCACTCCGAGTCTGATACAAGTGAGCTTCGCTGCCAAGGCTCAGCTTCAACCTTGCTGCCCAGCAGACAGAGGGTGGGGGTCTCTAGAGGGTCTGCAGGATCAGAAAAGGGTCCTTTCTTCTTGCAGATGAAAGACTTTCTGGGGGTTATTTAAGGTGCACATCTAGAAGCCCTGCCTGGGCTGATTCTCCCGCTCCAGCCCCCAGGCCACGTCTTCTGGGCTCAGTAGAACCAGGCTGCTCCTCCAGGCGCTCACCAGGGTCTCCAGTCTCTTGTTGCTTCCTTGTCCCCAGCCTATGGAGAGCGAACCCAGTTAGACCAAGGGCAGAGGGAGGGGGCATAAAAAGACAGATCTGGAATAAACTGAAAAGTTTACTCTGTGCAGCACTGAAATAAAAAAGCTCATTCAGAAAGTTAATGATTTATTTTATAGTTTCATTATCAGGGTCACATTACTCAATAGCATTTCAAACATGTCATTTGTACAAACTATGGTAATTAAAATTTATAACATACTTCATCAGCAGCATATGAATCTTTTAGCCGGCACTCTGCTGTCATATAAACAGTGTAATTTCAGCTGCAATTCACCCTTTATTGGCTCTCATTTGTGATTTAACAGCCATCAATGACTGTGCTATAAAGAATAAATTAACCATCCGTAAACCTTACGATGACAGGGACAGTCAAATAGACTTAAACGCCTTCCGCCCAGCTCTCGGAGCCCCCAGAAAGCAGGTGAAGGCCAGGTACGCACCAGGCCCTCTGCTCTAGGGACTTGCCTGATTCCTGCTGCTTCCTCTCCCTGGGATGGCTCCTGGCTGGCCCCGAGGTCCCTCTAGCTGCCACTCGCAGGAGTATCTCCAGAGTGGGGAATCGGAGGGAGAAATGACCCCTTCACAGGCCCACCTGAGATGTCTGTGGCCAGGAGAGACCGTAAATATTATCTACTAGTAGATAAAATAGTCACATGAGAACCTTTGGAAATGCGTGGGGACACTTTTGGTCGGTCTAATGACTGGGTGGGTAAAGTCCTGGCATATAGTAGTTGGGACCAGAGATGCCAAGTCCTGTGACAAGCAGGATGGTCCCCCTTCCAACGCCTCCGGGGCTGGCACCGAGCAGCTGGTAGCCCTGCATTCTCTGGCAGTGAGGAAACGGGCCTGGAGAGGGGAAGGGCCGTGACGAAAGCAGTGCTGGCTCTCAGGGCAGAGCCAGAATGAGAACCTAGGAGGAGCAGTCTGAAGGCGAGGGCTCCTAGAACAGGTCTGACTGGCTCACAGGGAGTGACAGTCAGGATGGATTGGGAACGCTGCTTCCCTAAGGGCCCCGCTCCTGGGTGCCCGCTTGGAGACATGGTCAGGGCACTCTGGCTGGGCCCCATGGCTGACACTGCACACAGCTCATAAATGAAGTGGATTGGATTTGTTACTGAGATGTCTCCAAGGAGCCTGGGTCATGCAGGCCAATAAAATTGGCCTCATAAATTCATCCTGACATGCGGGATTACTCCAGCCCGCTGAGGTCACCTTCCTGCCTTGATTTATGGCCAGCCTATGGGTTAATAATACTGTTTACTGAGTGTTCCCTTCTTGTTCCTGCCCTTGCCCTCCCCTTCTTGGAGCAGATACTGATCAAAGCGTCCCTCTGGAAGGGTGTGGTGGATGGAATAGAGGCAGAGGAGGATTCTGTGGGTGGGACGGTTCATTCGGTGCTGTTTTAAAGCAATACTTTTTAAAACAATTTTTTTTCTTTCTGAGAAGTTACCTGCAGCTGTTCCTGCCCAGGGTCCTGTTTGGAGTTTTACCTGAAGAAAGGTGATGTGAGGATGCGTAGTGGCTTTCCCACTGTCACACGTGTGCTTGTGACATTGAATAAGAAGCGACTTTTCTATTTCTCTTCTGGGCAACTCGTGGGCTTTTCCCACACTGGAAAGTGCTTGTCAGTGGTCATCAGCCTCCGCTTAGAAATGTCGTGGACGTCAGTGTTGATATGGAGAAGATGGTAGCGGTCCCACGCCTGAGCTTTCTCTTTTAACACCAGAGGGTGTAGGAAGGGACAATATGGAGAAAAACCTCCCATGGACTTTAAAGTCCCTCCCAAACCTGAGCTTCTCTGACCCCACTTTTTACTATTTACAAGTTTCTAAGGGTTGCACTCTGGGCTCACTTGCTATAGTTTGAATAATAATAAAAACAACAAAGTAAAAAATTAGATTCAGATTATTCATAAAATGTTTTTCTATATATGAGAAGGAGGCTGTACAATAGAGTCAGCTCTAGGTCTCCTCCTACCTTTGCATAAAAACACTTCAGAGGTGAAATTTCTACATGGACCTTTTCGTGACACATGCTCAAGATCAAGTACAGATGCTCTTTGACTTATGATAGGGTTCTGTCCCGATTAACCCATCGTAACTTAAAAATATTGTTAAGTCAAAAATGCATTTAATACAACTAACCTACCGAACATCACAGCTTCATCTGGCCTAACTAACTCTGCTAAGAACACTTGATTAACGTTAGCCTATAGTTGGGAAAATTGTCTAACTCAAAACCTATTTTATAATAAAGTGTTGAATATCTCGCATAATTTATTATGCCTATCACTTTCACAACATCGTAAAGTTGAAAAATTCTAAGTCAAACCATAGCAAGTCTGGACAGCTTGTACTTGATCATTACATAACAAATAAACAAGTGAACTTGGAGGCCCTGAAGCATCTGACTTCAGTGCTTCAAAGATGACTTTAGTCAGGAGTAGATGCCCTAGGAACCTGTAGGCATGTGAGAACCCGGTGGCAGGGCTCTTGGTGGGACACATGTATTATCTTTAAATAAATTACCAATTACTGAGCAATTTCTCTGTGAGTTTAAAATCTCAGGAATTAGATTGTCTCTGGTCTCTAGGTCCTTACAGTCTACCAATGAATCAGAATGAATGACGACTCAGGTGACTTTGCATCGGTTGTTTAGCATAACAACGGAGGTACAAAGAATTACCGTGAAATAGGAGAGACAGAGTTATCCAACTGGGGCCAATCCTAGACATGGTTTGGGGGATGGGCCTGTATTTATTTAATCAGCAAACACTTTTGAAGTCCTGTTTTTAACCAGGCACCACCGGCTTCCCACTGTTTGGAAATTTTATGGCTGGTGTTTTTGAGCCCATGGCTGGGCAAGTCAAAACGCTTCTCCATTCAAGTGACCTTTCTCTGCTCCCTCTCTCCAGCCTCTTGCCCACCCTGGGCTCTCATCCAGCCTCGTCCAGTGGTCCAGTGTTCTGCTGATGGGTCCTGAGAGAGCATTCAGAAGACCAAATTGCTTTTGGAGATTCTGGGCCTGCCTCCATGATTTGCAGGCTGAGGAGGGCTGAGCTGTGAATCCACGTGGCTGTGGATGGGAGGCTGCTGTTACTGGCCAAGTCCAGCCCTGGACAGAGCACCATGGAGCAGGCTTCTTTCTCCCCTTGTTCTCCGACTGCCTGGTGCGGGGGTCACAGGGCATTAAGTAGTAGTCCTTTGATAGTAGTTGTCCTTCCCCCAGAAGAGGGAGGGAGGAGGAGAAACGGGAAGACTAGAGCTTTGCCGTGTGGAGAGGAAGCCAGCCGGGTGGTGGCTGTGGTGGCCCCAGAGCACAGCCCTCGTCTCATGGTAAGGCTACACCTAGGAGGGGGGAGAACAAACCAATATCCAGGGGATGAGATGGGCACTTTCACGCGCTACTTCATTTCTGGTCACAACACCCATGACAGGCAATCACTTTCAGCTCCTTTTTAAAAAAAAAACTGATGGCGAGATCCACTTTGAGAAACTAAGCAATGGGGTCAAGGCCACATATCTACTAAGAGATTTGGACCAAGGCTTGTCTGACCCTAAAGCTTAGGCTTTTCTAAATTATATCAGGCAGCTTTTCAACCTCTCTGAGGAAGCTGACACTATGACCTTTAGAGGCTTGGCCAGTTGCAGAGCCCCAGAGGCAGAACTGGTCTTGAACCTGGGCCCTCTCCTACTTCACTCTGATGCTTCACTCAAGTGATGCTTCCCACTTGACCCAGAGGAAGTCCATTAAAAATAAGTACTGGTCCTCTCCAGAATATTCACTCAGTCTGGTAAATAAAAAGCTTTGAGGAATTTGGAGATTTATGGAGAAGAACAAATGATGGGAGAGATATACGTTTACATACATACATGTACATATACATACATACATATATATGAGATTCATTCATTCATTCATTCATTCATTCATTCATTCATTCATTCGGATTGGAAACAAAGCTGGCAACAGTCCCTGCAACCAGGTGGCCTAAATCCAGAATCATTTCTGGCCACAGTGGTATGGTTGCTAAGATCTTCAGTGCTTTGTCTGTACCTTCTGTCTCCAAAGCTTTGTCAACAAGGCCACCGTTGACTGTGAATTTTGGCTATGTTTATCTGAGCAGCACAATTGTTATATTGTACGTATTGGCCCATTACAATCTCTGCAGCAGAAAGGGCTGGATACAGTGAGTCTTCTATTCAAACAAAGAAGCAAACAAACAAACAAAATACGGCAAACCAAAATAAGCCCCAGGGAGATGTTTCCTCGTGGCCTAGCATCAGGGCAGGCTCCCTGCATCAGCACGATTATCCCGCACAGGTGAGTTGGTGGACAGCATTCACTGTCCCAGGTGTGCACAGTGCTGTGCTAGGTGCAGTGGGGAGGGAAAGGGGGTGGCAAGCCAGCAGCCCCGCCACATGTCACGGGCAGCAGGCATGCCCTGAAGGCACTCACACTACCTGCACATCTGACATGGGAGCTGTCTGCCCTGTTTAGCATGTGCCCCAGGAGGTGGTGAAAACCTGCCCAAGGTGACAATGCAGTCACGCACTGAGAAGGGCAGGAGCCACACACTGAGGTTCCAGACCTAGTCCTGCTGCTCACTAGTATCTGTGTGACCTTGAGTCCTTCCCCTGTTTTCCCCTCAGCTTTTCCATTTGTCAGTTGAGGGCTGGAATGTAATGGCTGAGATAGGCCTATAAAAGCAAAACATTTCCATAAAACAGAAGCCAGGCGTTGATATTTTTGGAGATGGGGAGCCACCATCACTCTTAGTCTGACTTGGAGGCATCTCAAAGTTGTACATCATGTATTTGTACTTTTAATGACATGGCGTTATGGGCTGAATCATATCCCTCCCAAATTCATATGCTGAAGTCTGCCCCCCAGTACCTCAGGATGTGACTGTATTGGGAGACAGAGTCTTTAAGATGTGATTAAGTTAAAAAGAGGCTATTGCAGGGCGGGGGTGGTGGGGGTGGTGGTGCAGAGCTGATCCAGTATGATAGTTATCCTTACAAGAAAGAGATTAGGACATAGACACACAGAATAAAGACCACATGAAGAAGAGGGAGAAGACGGACTATCATAAGCCATGGAGAGACCTCAGAAGATACCAACCCTGCTGACACCTTGAGCTTGCCTATCCAGACTCCAGAACCGTGAGAAAATTAACTTCTGTGGTTTAGGCCACCCAGACGATGGTACTTTATTATGGCAGCGTGAGCAAAGTAGTATATACAAGCAAGATGATTTAGTATTTACCTTATTTAGAGATACTTTGGGAAATTCAGAGCAACCATTGAGAGAACTGGGGCCACCTGCAAGGACTGGCCCATGAGGAGGGTGTGGTCACAGGATAGGCCTGACGTGTGTGTGTCATTTGAGGACTGAATTGGGGGGGAGGACGCATGGGTTTCACCTGCAGTTTTCTGAGTACTGTGGGAAGAAGAATTCTCATTTATGCTGTGTTATTAAATCCGCCCACTAACCCTCTGAAGTAGGATTTACAATTTCCAATTTACTAATGAGGAAACTGAAGCCTGGAGGCTGAGGTGACTTGACCCAAGCCACACTGCTTATTTCAGCAGAGCCGGGAATGCTGGCAGTTGGATTGCTTAAACGCTTTGCTTGGGACCAGCCCAGCAAAGCATAACTTGAGATTTGCATCCAGCTGCAAAGGTGACCTGCTGGAAGAGCGATCTGAAAAAAATAAAGACGGCAAAGCACAAGGAAGAATTTCAAAGCCTTTCCCTAATCAGGACAAATGGCTGCGAGCCTGAGCTCTGCACAGATAGCCTGCCGCATCTCAGGACGAAGCTCTTGCCACAAGCCAATGCCTCGCTGGCTCTGAAATTTATGCTGGAATTTAGACAGAGGACACAAATCATCGTAATCTCCCGATGAAAGATCACTGTCTCTGCAAATGCATTACCTGCTTGGAAAGCGACATGTTAAAAAATACTAATAATATATGGGCACAGGGAGAGCGATTTCCATGCCTGGGCTCCTCCAGCTAAAATACGCACACCTGCACGAGAGTTGGCAGATGACAAAGTAAGTCACTGGGGCCCAGGAGCAGCTTCTGCGTCGGGCTGTGGCTCTGACACTCCAAACAAAAGACTGCAAGCCCGATAGCAGCCCCCTCCTCTCCATTCCCAACATGGGGCGTCTTGGTTGTGGGAGACCTGAGTGAGGGGGGGGCATTTGACTCATCCTTTTCATCTCTGAATTAGGATGCCCTTGGGGTTTAGTGGGGGGGAAAGATGGGGAGGAAGAAGTAGACTAAGTGGGGGACACCTACTGCTAGAGAAAGCTCAAAGTATGAGTTAGAGAAAACACCCATTATCTTCTTTCCCTTTCATCCCCCTGGGCTCCCAAAGGGCTTCATCAGCAGCCCCCTGTGGGTCTCTATCACATGGAGATAAGATAGAAAGAAAGCCCTTGGCTTGTGGGGACACGCAGACCTCTGACTTTGCTGTGAAGGCTTCCCCCTTCTCCCCAAACTTTCACTTTCCCCAGCAGCTCCAACATATAACAAGGAAGGGAGAGTGTGGGCTTGGAGCCAGACAGACCTGCTTTCTGTGCTTGTAACTCCTGCTTCGTGACTAATTGGCAGTGTGACCTTGGGCACATTCCTTCTCTCTCTAAGCCTCAGCCTCCTTCCAGGCACCGCCTGCCTCCCTCTCCCAGCCAAAAGCCACTTGGTGTTATGGCTCAAGGTTACAGCTCGGTCTTCTGGGCACCAGGTACTCTCTTCTGCTGCAGTGTGCTTTGAGTGCCAAGGCCAGTTTTCCTACATGCCTCCGCTCAGGAGAGAAGCCATTCCGAGCCTAATGGGCCTGTGGAACAGGTGCATCCCTCTTGCTGTAATGATTACTGGATAAACAAAGCAAAAAGAACTGAAACCCAAGTACATTGTCCTAAAGGGGGAAATAATACTTCAAAATGGCCAGAGTGCTTACCTATCCGATGAAAGGGAAACAGCAATGCTGTCCTGAGACTCACTGTCTCCCCCTGTGGCCACACAGGAGCTCCCAGGGCCAGTCCTTGACCTTCAGAGCAAAGCCCTGGTGGAAAAGGAACTCAAGGCTATCTTTTCTGCTGCTTTTCCTTCTTTCTTGACAGACAGGAATAAGAATCCAAGAAGTCCTGTCTGCAGCAAGTCCAGCTTGGAAGTGCCTGTGTTTATAGTAAAGCAGGGAGGCTGTCAGAGGATGGCCTCAAGGGGTCTCTAATAGGCCTGTTTGGAGGATCAGACTGAACGCACCAAGGGTGAGGGACCGGAATGCAGGGCTGCTGCCGGATCTGTGTCTGGTGGCATGATCTGGGCTTTCCGAACACAGTGCTGGGAAGGAGCAATTCTGCCTAATGAAGCTGTGCAACAGGTGCACAGCGCACCTGCCCCACCCCCTTCCTGGAGCCCTTCCTCAGTCACCATCACTCTTCAAAATGGTTTTTGGCCCCATAAAACCAAAGGCATTTGGAGCATAAAACCAAATGCCTTTTGTGGGATGGCCTTCTTGTCATAAGTTAATAAGACACAGAATTACTGAGCATGGCCTCTGCGCTCCTAGTTTCCCTATAAACTGCTGACAGGGTGGGAGAGTTGTTGTTACCAACACTCTGGGTGATCTGTGTGTCTTTCAGACCTGGTCTGCTTTCATCTTACTTTTTTCTTCCATGGAATGAAAAGTTCTTCAAACAGGTGCCTGGATGGTAAGTTCTTTTCTTGGGTCTGGTGATACCATAGGAAATAGAGACGAGAGAAGGTGCAAGAAGAGGTGTGAATACAACAGTGAATGACAGGTGGAGGGGGAGAGGAGAAGGGGTAGACAGCATGGCCAGGACTGCATTTTGAACACATGTGCGATAACACACATGCAAATGTCGTGTTTACTTGTTCAGATACATGATATCTATTGAGGGCCTACTATGTATATGCATTCTCTAAAAATATTTATTGAGGGTCTATTATGTGCCAGGCACAATAGATAAACTGTAAGCAAAAAAACAAAAAAATGATCAATTGTTGCCATTGTGGAGCCTACATTTAAAAATCACAAGAATATGTGTAAAGATTGGAGCTGGAAGAATTGCTAAGAAACAGTGTTATCTCATCCAATGAGAACATAAAATACTAGCATTTGATCAAATCAGGAAAATCAGAGAAGGCTTCCCTGAGGAAGGGATAGTTGAGACAGATCTGAAGGAGGACTAGGAATTCACCAGGTGAAGAAGAAAGAACATCACCGTTGGGCAGGGAGGCATGTCTGGGGTTGTAAAAGTCTGGGGCTGGAGAACGTATTTATAATAGACACAAACATCAAAAGGTGAGAATGAAGGGTATGTAAAGAACTTTTACAATCAATTAGAAGAGCACAGAAAATTCTCACAAAAAGTATAAAAGACACTGAAAGACTTATTTAAGACAAGAAAACATATTTGGTTAATAAACATAGAGAAATGGTCAACGTAATTAGTGATGAGGGAGCTCAGATACCATTTTATTCCATTTGAATGGCAATGATTAAAAGGTTGACAACTTACATGTGGAATCTGGGGAAAAAAGCAACAATAAAAAACCAAGTTCATAGGTACGGAGAACAGGCTGGTTGTTGCCAGAGGTGAAGTAGGGGTGGGCAAAATGGGTGAAGGGGGTCAAAAGGTACAAACTTCTAGCTATAAAATAAGTAAGTGATAGGGATGCAGTTTATTGCAACCATAAGAATACTGTCTATTGCGTATTTGACAGATGCTGAGAGAGTGGATTTTAAAAGTTGTCCTCACAACAGAAAAATTTTTGTAACTATGTATGGAGACGGATGTTAACTAGACTTATTGTGATGATTGTTTTGCAATATATACATAGATCAAATCATTATGTCGTACACCTGAAACTAATATAATGTTATATTATAATGTCATTATATAATCTCAATTATATCGCTATAAAACATAAACTATGGTGTTTTCACACAATGGAATATTGTATATTAGTCAAAATAGATGAACTGTTGAGACATGCAACAATATGGGTAATGCTTAGTGATATAATATTACATAAAAAAGCAAGACAGCAAATTGCATAAAAAAGCAAGTCCCCAAAACTACATACAGTATGAAACTATTGTTATAAAATCAAACACAAGCTATTGTTATAAAATCAAACACATGCAAAAATTACTTTTAGTTTTATATATGTATATATATATGATAGTTGGTCATTAAGTAAAGATTATGATGATACAGTTGTTTCTCTGACATTAGAAAAAAAATACTGTATTTGGAGAGGGGATTGTTTTTCCAGAAGCTGAAAGAAAGCTGTTTGCCTGGGATGCAGAGAAAAATGGGGCGTGTGATGTAAAGTTGGAGGGGGAGGTAGAGAGTAAACCATGTAGGATCTCATAGGTTCTGTTAATAATTTTGGAACTAGTGGGGTGGTAGGATGACATGATGATATTTATATTTCAAAATATCATTCTGACTGCGAATACTTTATTAGTGGTGGTCAGAGAGAATGCTAGGTGGACTGGTTGGGAGGCTATTATCGACACTAGGTAAGAGGTGATGGTAGCTTGACTTAAGATGGTGGGAGAAGCAAATAAATTTAAAGAACAGTAGTAAGTAAAATTGATATGGTTGGATTGAATATGGGGCACGAGGGAAAGAGTCAATGATGATGCCTATGTTCTATTTGCTGAGTAAATAGATGGTGGATATTTACTGAAAATAGTAAAGAAGTGAGTTGGGTATTGACTATGTTGCATTTGGCAATTTTGGAGACATCTAGATGGACAGCTTTTGTAGAGCAAGAGCAGAGCAGATTGTCTGAACACTCTGACAATCCAATACGGAGTCACCGTTAGCCATGACAGTTATGATGAGTGCTGTATCACGACTGAGGTAATGGGGTAAAATGGGAACACCTTGGGAGGGGTTGGTCTGGAGTGTCCAAAACCGCAAGTCTGACACTTGGATGATGACACGGATATGAGTGGGAACTCCGCCTTCGGGGACTGTAAGACCGCAGAGCTCCGACCACCTGACACTTGAGCCTGGCTATGCCATGGGTCATGTTCAGAGCCCAACGGGACTTCCAGTCCACTGCACATGTGCTTACAGCACAGTTGGATATAGGGCTCCGTAAGTTAGATGGGATGTGAGTTGGCTGAGGATGTATAAGAAAGTCATGAATATGTGGATGGTGATTGAAGTTGGTGAGATTGCCTAGAAAGAAACAGTGAAGTGAGAAGGCAGCCATTATATAAAGAAAACAAAACAAACTAGCCTTAGTAGTTAACACAATAAAGCACGCCATGCATATTGCATAAGGATTATGTCATGAATCAGGGATTTGATTAATCTAGGTTAGAAAAATAATAAATATCTACCATTTAGAGAGGGCTTGACTTTTCCACAAGAGAAAGAAAGCCAGCCTGCCTGGGGTGCAGAGGGCAGTGGGTTCTGGGAGGTCAGGGGGGCTGAAGAGGCAGGTGGGGGCTAGACCATCCAGCATCTCATGGGGCACATGCAGGATTTTGTCTTTACTCTGAAAATATCGAGACAGCTTTAGATCTTTAAACATTTTATTTTACCCTTTTAAACATTTTTTAATTTAGAAATTTTAATTGCTTATTTTTACTTTTAAATCAACTTTATTAAGGTATAATTTACACAAAATAAAATACACTCATTTTGAGCGTTCAATTTGATGAGACTGACAAACGTGCACTACCATTGTAGCCACCTGCACAACCGGGACGGAGCATTTCCATCACTCCCAGAGTTTCTCTTGGCTCCATGCGAAGGCAACCAATGGCTGTCCACCATCCTAGTCCAAAGCAACCACTGACCTGCTTTCCATTACTGAATTCTAACTTTGCTTATTCTAGAGTTCATATAAATGCAATAATGTACTGTTTTGTTTATGGCTATCTTCCCTTACCAAGATGTTTTCTAGTTTTATTTATGCTACTAAACATATCAAAGTTTGTTCTTTTTTTCTTCCTAGAATTCCATCGTGTGGACATGCCACAGATTGAGTGAACCATCCAAATGCTGATGAACATTTGTATTTTTCCAGGTTTAGTTATTATGTAAAAAGTCGCTATGAATATTCATATGAGTATTTTTGTGGACATGTGTTTTCGTTTATCTTGGATAAATACCTAGGACTGAAGTTTCTGGGTGCTAGGGTAAATGTAAATTTTACAAAAAACTGCCCAAAGTTTGCCAAAGTGGCTGCATTATCCACCCACCAGCAATATATGGGAGTTCCAGCTGTCGCGTATTCTTGCCAGTACTAGATATTGTCAGTCTTCTCAATTTTATCTTTTTTACTTGGTGAACGATGCTATATGTTAGTGCTTTTAATTTGTATCGCTCTGATGACTGTTAAAACTTTTATAAAATGTTTGCTTAGCCATTCAGTCCATCATTTTATTGACATTTAAAAAAATTATTTTGTTGTAGGAGTGATATATTCCATACAAGCTCTTTGTCATGTACATCTGCAGTTGTCTGCCAATCTGTGAGTAGTCTTCACTTTTTTTTTTTTCAATAGTGTCCACCTAAGAATAGCAACTTGTAATTTTGGTGAAATCTAGTTATTTTCCTAGAAGTTTTGTAGTTTCATCTTTTACATTTAGATTTATGACACATGTTGAGTCAATGTTAATGTTCATTAAAAGATATGAATATGTAATTGTTTCAGCACCATTGTTTAAACAATCATTTTACCCCATTCAATTGTATTTCTGTCTGTGTTAAAAATTAATTGACCATATATGGGTGGGTCTATTTCTCCACTCTCTAGTGTGTACCATTAATTTCTATATAAATATCTATCAATATTATAGATCACACTGTTTAGATTACTATAGCTTTACAATAACTCTTGCAATCAGATATTGTAAGCCTTCCAAATATTTTCTTTTCATTTTGGTTATTTTGAGTCATTTGAATTTTCATACCTGATTTTAAAAGCAGGTTGTCAATTTCTGCAAGAAAATCAAGCTTCAATTTTGTTTGGGATTGCTTCACACCTGTAGATCAACTTGGGGAAAAATTAACACCTTAACAATACTGAATCTTCAAATGCATGAGTATGTTATATTTCTACATTGATACAGGTCTTCTTTAACTTCTTTCAGCCATATTCTATAATTTTCAGCATATAAGGCTTACATAAATTTTAAGTTTATCCTTAAATAGTTCATATCTTTATGGTTTTTAAAAACATTTTATTTATTTATCTTTAGAGGGGAAGGGGAGGAGAGAGGGAGAGAAATATCAATGTATGTTTGCCTCTCGTGCGTCCCCTGCTGGGAACTGTCCTGCAACCCAGGCATGTGCCCTGACTGGGAATTGAACCACGATTCTTTGGTTTGCAGGCCCACGTTCAATCCACTGAGCTACATCAGCCAGGGCCTCTTTATGGTTTCGTAAGTGGTATTTTTAAAATTTCATTTTTATGTTCTACTTGCTACCATGATAAACAAAATGGATTTTTGAATATTGACCTTGTATATGTGACTTTGCTAAATTAATGTATTATCAGTTAATAATTTGAAATAATTTAAGCATTTATTTGCATTTGAAAATTTTCTCTGTGTTACTAAATCACTGACATAAAGTCATTCAGAATATTTTCTTACTCTGCTTTTAATGTCTTCAGGACCTGAAGTAGTGTTCTTTTTACAAAAATTCTATTAGTTATTTGTGTCTTTCATATTTACCGTTATTTCTTCAGCGCAGACTGGTTTTTATCAATTAGATTATGATGTACTTTTGTATTGTTTTCTTTGTATTTATCCTGCTTTTTCTTATGGAGCTTCTTGGATTTGTAAGTTCACAGTTTTCGTCAAATTTGGAAAAAATCTGACCATTATTTATTCACATTTTTTTGTTTACCTTTCACATCCTTCTGGAACTCTGGTGACTGCTTGATACTGTTCTTGGGTCATTGAGGTTCTATTCATTTTTTCTAGCCTTTTTTTTCCTTCTCTCTCTATCCTTTAGTTTGGATAATTTTTGTTGATTTTTTTTTAAGTTCACTGATATTTTCTTCTTCTTCAGTGTCTAATCACCAGTGAAATTTTAATTTAAGATATTATATTTTTAACTTCTACATGTTACATTTAGTTCTTTTAAGTATTTCCTTTTATCTTCATTCATTTCATATTTTTCTTTAAAATGTTGTGTATGTTTGTACAGTATTTAAAGATCTTTGTCAGCTTCTTCCATCATCTCTGTTATTTCCATGGTCAGATTTTTATCCTGAATATTCTTCTCATGCATAATAATTCTCGGTTGGGTGCCAAACATTTAGAATGTAATGTCAATGTCTGGATTTTGTTGTTTTCATTTATAGAGTGTAAAGTTTATCTTGGCTGGCAGATGAATTCCATATGGATCTGCTCAATTCATTAAAGCTTGTAAGCTTCAAAAAGTTAGGTTTATAGTAGCCTTACTCTAACATTAGTGGTGCACTTATGCTTATTTTGTGTGACCTTTTTGGAGTTTCCACTGAGTGTCCTGAATGTTCGGCAAGGTCTTAGCAGTCTGGTTAGACTAGATATTGGAACTTGAACATATCTCAGTCCTGTGTCCACTCTGGAAATTGTTTAACTTACAGCACTCTGATAATTATTCTTTGCTGGCATTGTGGAACCTCACTTTAGTATCCAGCCAGAGATGCAAGAGAATCCCTTTCTTTGTATTGCTCCCTCTTCTCTGATGGTCTGCCCTGCAAATTCAAGTCACCTGGGCTTCCCCAGGTTTGATTCCCATCTCAATAACTCAATGAAACCACTGTATCCTGCTCTGATTTTTCCTATTGCTACCTCTGGCAATAGCTGGAGTGATTGTAGGCTCACCTTGCTTGTTTCCCTTTTCTCAGCGATCACAGTCACATAATGTCTGACGTTAGTTTTAACTGCAACATGTTTAATTTTCTAGTTATTTATGGCAAGTGGGCATGTGCAGCTCCAGTTAATTCAATGTGGTTAAAGGCAGAAGTTAATTTATCAGAGTTCTGAGATTAGGTAGTAGAACCTGAGCTCGTGAAGGAGACTGAGGAGCAGCCAGACAAAAAGGTAAAAACTTGAGACTTGTGTTATGGAAACTGAGGAAAGAAAGCCTTTTCAGAAGATAAGAATGTACAGCTATGTGAAATACTAAGGGGGTCAAGTGAAATTTAGACTAAAAAGTGGCCATTGAATTCAGTAATCTGGAAAACACTGGTGGTTTTAGGGATGTGTTTCCAAGGAACAGATTGGAAAATATATTGTAGTGGACTGAGAAATGAGTGGTAGATGAGTTTACTGGTTAAAGAAATACTAGCTACTACAATAAGTAAATACCACGATTTCAGCACCTTCACTAAATAGAAGTTAATGTGTTACACTTGTAACAGTTGTATTTCTGGATGTTCCTGGCCACTGAGTAGCTTTTCCTTGTGATATGATCCAAGAAATCAGCCTCCTTCCTTTTTATGGCTGCATCATCACCTAGTGGGACTTCTTCATTGCAGTTGTCTGCATCTCACCGGTCCAGAGGGAAGCAGTATGGAGAAGGCTACTTCTCAAAGCCTTCACCTAGAAGTTACACACGACTTTTGATCCCATTTCATTGGTAGAACTAATAACATGTCCATTCCTAGATGCAGGGGAGCCTGGAAATATAGTTTCTGCCTGGGCAGTCACCAACTCTCTGCAGTAGGAAGAGGGAGGTGACATTTGTTGGGCAGCAAACCAGCCCTACGACAGTAGAGATAATGCTTTGAGAGGTTTGGTCTGAATGGCAGAAGAGTGACTGGTTCAAAGCTGGACAGAGCTGAGGCGTTGGAGACCCTTCTCTCTTTAATCTGAAAGACTGGTGTATGTTTTCAAGCCATTGAGATGGATCCAGTTCAAGAGGAGATTAAATATACAAGAAAGGAAGGGATAAACAAAATGAGTATGAAAGAAAGACAAGGTGGGCGAGTATGATAGGCTAAGCCCAAATACAAGGTCTAGCCTCAGGAAGGATGGACAGCTAGTCTGTTGTACGGGAAGGAAGGAGGATAAAGTAGGGGTATAAATAGGTTATATGCTTAGTAGTAGCAACACAGAAAGTTCTCCGCTGGTGTCTAATTTTGGGGGGAAATAAAAGATAAATTAAGGGGGAAGTGTAGGCCTGGGAATGTTAGGAGAATGAAGATTTGAAATCATTGTTGCTTAGCTTGGTACTTATTATACAGTAGGTGCTCTATAAATTTTTTTTTTTTTAGTCTATTGATATGTGCATGCACTTTCCCAAGCTTTTTAAGGAAGCATCTGGGGATGGTTATAAATGAGCAAGGGCTCTTCTGCCTCTGAGTGGGCACCAAAATCTTGATGAGAATCCAGGTGCCATTGGCAGGAATTCATTATAAGGCAAGCACATCTTCTGTCACACCTGGAGGAGCTTGGTCATTGAATTTCTAAGGAATCTTGTTATATGAATTGCTCCTCTGACCTGGAGCCCATGCACATGTTTTCAACCCCTGCCAACAACTGCAGAGTCCCAGGTTCGGGATGGAGGGGGAAAGGGGGTACGTTGAAGGGTGTCGTGTATCCAGTAGGCTGTCTGGCCTCTCTGAGTCCATGCCTTGCATGCCTTTCCCGACCCTCTCTTCCCCCTGATGCCTCCAGAGTAGAGAAAACCAGACCTCAGTGTTAACAGGCACCTGCTTCCTGCTGCATGCCTGCATTTAGGATTAGGTCATGAACCTGAAATGAATGCAATAAAAGGTGGGCACTCTGCCAGAAAATAATGAGTTTTAAAGCAGGCATGGTGGAGCCCTCAGAAGGCCAAATCTCCTTTTGCCTCAATAGGCTCCTCCCCTCTCCACCCCTGTGCCCTCTCAACCACTTCTCACATCCTCTCACTCTTTCTTGCCCCTTCTGGTACCTTCCTCCCCTCCTTCACAGACCCCATTTCTCCTCAGTTGTCCCCCTCTGACCTCGGAGAGGGGCTGAGCTGGCGACCCTGCAGCCAAGAGCTCTAGCAGTCTTCCTGGTGCCTGCTGCTCCCTGTTATTTTCATTTCCCTGTAATTCGAGGGGACAGGTGAGATGTGCTTCAAAACACTGTAATCATATTTTAAATGGAAATGAAACGTGTGAATTAAATATAAATTACAGTAGAATAGAAGGACAATCACTATTAGTTAAGGTCTGACACCTATTTTTGCAGACCTTTCCCAAACGCCACAACTTGTTTCCCCACACGTGTGATGAGAGGTTGTAATTATGTGGCAGCTGCTTCTGCAGTGGGGCTGATGCTGGTTACTCAGTCATTTGCGCAAGGGGGTCTGGATGTGGGGCTGTGCATGTATTTTAAATAGGTATGGACTGCTGTTGGTACTATAAAATTACCCAGAAGGAATGATTTTTATATGAGGGCCTTGAAAAGAAACCTTTTTTTTTTGGTTATTGTTTTTGTTTTCCCCTCGGAAAGGTGAGGCAGTAATATAAAGGGACACCTTTATATAGTCAATTTATTTATGGATTCTCCATTTGCTTTTATATTGGAAAAATATGTGCTGTGCCAACGGGCTGCAATTTTGCCCTCAATCTCAGCCTGCCTGCTTCTCACCCAGTGCCGAGCCACATGGCGGTTCCCGGGGGAGCCCGCTGTCCTCAGGTATAAACACTCCCAGAGCATTTTTCAAGACAGTATCAGCTCTTTGCTCTAATTCCTTGGATGATGAAGGCATTAATTTCATTATCTATCTATGCAATGCCCTGACAAACAGCAAAAATGATTTAAAAAGAAAATCATTTCATTCCAATCAGTTCAATCTCTTGTTTTGTGTGGACAATGTATATTGTCACATGAAATTGAGTATATTTTAAAACTTTCTAAGCCATTTCTGTGAGGTGTTGAGGGGATAAGAGCAAAACAAATCTGGATAAAATAGATAAAGTTAGAAGTGTGGGAAGATCAGTAAGTTCATTATAAAGGGATCTATTTATATATCCATTGTTGATTCTACTCCTGTTTGCCTCAATGAAAAACCTCTGTCTCCACAGGAGCAGTCAGCAGATAATACATGTTGAATAATCACGTGTGTCATTGAATTTTACAAATCTTGCATTTTTGAGGCAACAAACATGCAAACTCAGTCAATATTTAGTTCTTAGGAACACTTTCAATTAAGGTGTAATGTCTAGCCTGTGATTAGCCAAAGATTCTACTTTGCAGACTCTCTGGAATCTGGCCAATCACTTTCCCCATGCCCCCATCTCTGCACCTGGCCCTGGACCAGCTCTTCACCCATGATTCTCTCCCAGACCACGGCCTGAATCACACTCCACAGTGCTTGTGAGCACATGTTCTAAATGCAGCTCTGACCATGTCACTTGCTGTCAGAGAGAGAAAGAAAGGGAAAGAGAGAGACGGACAGACAGACAGGCAGGAGTCGCTGCTGTAGTCACACACAGCAGCTCACCCCTCACAATACTTCAGGCACTTTCCCTGTGCTTAGTCCAATTCTTCTTTGAATGTCTGACCCCACGTTCTCTGACTGGCAATCCCACCTACCCCTCAAAGGGTAAGACTTCTGCTTCGGGACTATGCCTTCCCAAAACCCCTGCAGGCCAAACCAAATGCTTGGTGGCTGTATCCCAGGCATGCTGTTCTCACCACACCAAATCACTACCAACTTTATACATGACTACCTCTATATCATCACTGACATGCCCGGCACAGGGAGAACATCTCTTACATAGCTCGACAGAGAACCAGGAAAAGCCTTTTAGGTGGTGGCTGCTTCTTTTTGGAAAGTTAAGGTGCTAAAATAAATAAGCATGAATATAGGCCAGTTTTTGAATTCCCTAACAGTTTCCTCTCTTGGTGACATCCATCTTCATTTTTAAATAAAACATAAAGCCACTGTATACAACAAAATCTAAACCACATCTGGTGTCTTCCTTTTGATTGCATTATATTTACCATCACCTTGTTTATGTTCATGTGGAAATAAATTAGTTAGCAGTATGCGTCCTAAATGCAAATCTGATCAAGGTACTCAATCCCTGGCCTTCTAGTTCAGTGATAGAAGGAGTGATAGTGATAGGCAAGAAGTACAAAAGGAAAATTTCAATGACTTTATAGGGATGGTGTAATATTGTGATTTATAATAAGAAATACATATGTGGTTTTCATCTTGTTGCTGGTACAGAAACACAGATTTTGTTTTTCATTATGCTGATGAGGTAACTTTTGGATCACACCTAAGGATGGGAGCTGGTTGCCAAGGGAACCAACCATGTGATTGGAGGGTTAGAGCTTTCAGTTCTACCCTCTGGACCTCTGGGGAGAAGAGAGAGCTGGAGGTTGAGTTCAGTCATCAATGACCAGCTCTTTAATCAATCATGCCTATGTAATGAAGACTCCATTAAAAGCCAAAGGAGAGCTTCTGGGTCAGTGAACCCGTAGAGGGGCAGGAAGAGTGGTGAGCTCAGGACATAGCAGCTTCATCCTTTCCCCCACACCTCACCCTGTGCATGTCTTCCATCTGGCTCTCCCTAAGTTACATCCTTTCATAACAAACTGGCAATCTGATGAGTATAATGTTTCCCTGAGTTCTGCAAGCCACTCTAGCAAGTTAGTCAAACCCAAAGAAGGGATCGTTGGAATCTCCCATCTGGAGGTGTTCACTCAGAAGCACAGGTGAGAACCTTGACTTGACTAGCATCTGAAGGGACCCTTCACCTGTGGGATCTGACACTATCTCCAGGTTGGTAGTGTCATTATTGAATTGAATTGTAGGACACCCAGCTGGTGTCACAGAATTGCTTGGTGGTGGGGAAAACCCCACACATTGTAATCGGTAATCAGAATTACCACACAGTTAAAAGGAAAGGGTTGATGTTTCTGGAGACCCTTTCAGGGTGCTATTTCTCTTCCATGAAATAGGCAATGCATTAGTACCCCACTGTATATATGAAATTGATTCAGAAGGCTGATACAAATAAGAGAAACTGAGACAATGAGAGATTATGTGGTGTGTTCAGAGTAACACAGTTAACCAGCAACTCTTAGAGCTCATGAAGTTTCTATGGGTTGTGGCATGCCTGATAGTTATGAACAAAACAAAATGGTTTTGGGTCAGATTTGGTGAGTATCTCATGGGAACCATTATGCAATTTATTATCAGGAAGTGTGGATGTTTCCTCTGAAGACAGTAGTTCAGATTGGGATTTCCGTGGGGTTCAGGGGTGAAATGTGATGTGGTAAGAGAAGCCCTTTCTTCTGACCACACCCATGCCGCAATGCCCCTGTCAACTTCCACATCACATGCTAGAAAGAGAGTTGTCAAATGTCCTTCCGACATGAACCGGAAGTCAAGAAGCTGCCATCGACCCCTAGCAAGCTCAGCTGCCAGATCAGCTCTTTCTATTAATACAACTAGACAGCTTCTGCAAACCGGGGATTTATGCTGGTAAACCTTGGTCTCGTGAGGGCCCAGCTCAATTTGTGCAGAAATTCCACCAACAGTGGAGAGTTGATTTAGTGTCAGAAAAACATGTTTGAAACAAGTGCATTTTCCTTTACGAGTCTTTTAACATCAGGAGAGAAATACAGCTGATTGCGATTGATTTGTGTATGTGGCTCTTTGTGTGAAGTGTCACAGCATGTTTTACAGGAAGATGGAAACAAGAAGGAGAAGGGAGAGAAATGCTCTCCTTAAAGATGCAGCATGGAACACAAGGAAGGGCGTCTTTCAGAATATGGTTTGACTCCAGGTTGACAGGCTCGGGTCCCTGCTTTATCATGGACTTGCTGAGTGATGCTGACAAGTTCTAAGCCTCGGTTTGCACCCCTGTGAAAGGGGAATGATGATGGTTCCTACCTCACAGGCTGGGGGACAGTTAAATCAGTCAGGGTGAAGGATGGGGTGAGGGCAGTGCCTGTCAGGTAGTTGGTGCTCAATGAATGATAGCTAAGAGAAAGCACACCAGGGCCTGGACTGTTTTAAACCCACAAAGGCAAGGCCCCAGAGACATCATTTGGAAGTTAGTTATCAAACTCCAACTCTTCTGGGATGGAATCTTTAAAAGTTGTGAAATGGGGGTTCCAGGCTTTCTGTTCCCCTGGCCTCTGACCCTGGTTGCTTTTGTTTTCCTCCATTTCTTCTCTCTCCCTAAAAGCCTGCTTCCAGGACAAGTCTTAGGAGAGCCCATTACACTAAAGTATCGCAGTCTAATGACCATTTTGTCCTGTATGGGAGGTCCCTAGAGCTCTTAATAGTTTTAAAACCACTCTTACCCATATTCCCACATTTAATCATCTCAACTCCATGAGTTATACAAAGCAGGCATTATTTATTCTTATTTTAAAATGAAATATGGGCAACAAGAAGTTACATAACTTTTCAAAATTAACATTTTTCCTTTATATATATGGTTTGAGGGCTGCATAGATGATTCCTCAAAAATTGCACAATGAATAAAGTAGGAATCTGGGACTTGGTTTTGTATTTCCTGACTCCAAGTCTTGGCGTATTTGAAAGGAAAGAACATCAGGGGAAAGGAAAGGCTAATTGTGGCATTTGGGCAAAGTCAACAAATCAAGGGGTGGGACTACTTCGGGGGTGTGAAGCTGTGTCAGTGTCTCTGTGCTAGCATTCCCCAGAAGCCTGGCTGTCTGGGGGGGAGGCCCATCCCTGCCCAAGACGTGTAAGAGCAAGAGCTGAGACTTTCCCCTGGTCTTACTTAGCTTTCTGAGTGTGTCTGTATATCCTTTCACCGTCTCCTCCACTAAGATGCCTATATTAGTTACCTCTGCTGTGTAAGAAGTTACCCCAACACATAGCGACTTAAAACGTTTATTCTCTCACAGTTTTTGCAGGTCAGGAATTCAAGCATCACTTAGCTGGGCCCTCTGCTTCTTAGTCTCTCATGAGGCTGAGGTCAAGGTGTTGGCTGGGAGTGCAATCACCTTAATGCTCAGCTGAGGGTGGATCTACTTCCAATCTCATCAAATGGATGTTGGCGGGCCTCAGGTCCTTGGCTGGGGCTCAGTTCCTTGTTAACGTGAGCTTCTCCACAGGGCAGCTCATGACATGGCAATTTGCTTCATCTAAGTGAGAGAAAAAGAGAGTGGGAAGGAGACAGAACTCACGACCTTTGTGAGGTTAACCTCTGAAGGGGCATCCCATTGCTTCTGCTGTATTCTGTTCATTGGGAGTGAGTCACGAGGTCCCTCCCACACTCAAGGAGATGAGAGTTTACAAGGGCATGTGCACCAGCAGCGGGGGTGGGGGTAGGGGGGTGCTAGGCCTCACTGGGGCTATCCTAGAAGTCTCCTGACTACATCACCTTTGTAGGGAAACCCTCAGGGCCAGAACTCATTTTAAACTTTGTTTGCTCATTTCTATTTTAAAGTGGTATTATCTCCTAAAACTTTGTAGTAGCCCATAGCTAATGGACTCTATTGTGGAGCAAAGTGAACTAAATCTAAGATGGACATCACCAATATCCAAAGCTTGGCTGAAATGAATGAGAATGAGCACACTTCAATATTGGGCAAGTCTTGGATTCCTTTTTCCTTTACTTGAGATGTTAGGATGATATGCAAAATGCACAGAGCAAACTTTTGCAAACAATAATAGGAAATCTCTTGTCCTGGTGCTACTGCCCCCTGCAAAGCTAGGATGGGAGCAAAACTAGGATCCAGGAGCAAGGGATGCTCCCAGCAGTCTCTTCAGTCATCAGGTGGCAGTGACTGTGGACAGAGAAGGCACGCCCTGGTCCCCCTGGTTCTGCAGATACTCCCGTGGGGGCTGCTTTGGGCGGCCTTGAAATGGGAGCCTACTGTTCCCCAGAAAAGTCAGGTCCCATGTGCACAGAACCATGCCATCACTTTGGCAAATTCTTTTTATTTTCATTCATTTAATTGCTTCTCTCCACTGTTTGTTTTATGAGGAGTTAGTTTCATTAGTGCTACCAAGCCCACGTGCTAGCTCAGTGCACTCAGGCCTTGGGTCAATGTTGATACTTTCCCCTAATGTACTGGGCACTGCAGAAAACATACACAGACCTGGCTTTGCCCTCTGGAAGTTGACTCAGGGCACGGATTGCCTAGCACAGGACTAGGACGCTTATTAAGCCTTTGAGTTTGTGTCACTCCCTTACTTAATAAGGCACCCATAGCTCCTAGTTAGTGTATAGGAAATGCCAAGCTTATTGGCGTGGATGCAGGCCTTTCACAGCTTGCCTCCTCACAGGCCCCTCCAGCTGCCTGTCTGGACCTCCTATCTACAAAACAGCTAAAAAACTACACCACTTTCTGGCTGTTTCTTTGTTCATGCTTTCCCCTCAGTTTGGAATGAATGCTCTCCCTTGCTGACCTCCTCTGTCCATCTCTGCTCAGCAGTCTCCTACTCACCTTCCCAGGCCCAGCTTAGATGTCAGCTGCCTTTGTAACTTTCCCCGACCTTCACTTAGGGTTAGAAGCCCTGAGTCTATAGCAGCTGCCAGCAGCACCCCACCCACATCCATTTTGCATTTACCATGTTTGGACACACCAGCCTGCTTCCCACTGCCAGCTCTGTAACCCCCTTTCTGAGGTCTTTCTGTGTCTGCTCTATCCAAGCGCAGGGTGGGTCGGAAATGTCTAGAGTTCTGTCCCCAGAGCAGCTTCTACTAATAACTGATGTTAGACAGATACCCTAGTTCCCTCACCATTTTGGGCAGCACATTTCTGAGGCATGTATTCAGGAGCTCCTGGGGGTCTCCTGTGAAACTAATGTTCCCTTCAGGCATTCCTTTCCTTCCTGTTCTCATTTCTCCATTTCCTTCTCAGTGTTCTCTCTGTTCCCCAGCCCTGTGCCCCAATAATGTACAGGTGACCCTCGAACAACATGGGTTTGAACTACGTGAGTCCACTTATATATGGATTTTTTCAATGAATACTGTAAATATATTTTCTCTGCCTTATGATTTTCTTAACAATATTTTTTTTTTCTGGCTAACTTTATTGTAAGAACACAATATACAATACATAAAATGTACAGAATGTGCGGTAGTCGACTATTTATGTCATCAGTAAGGCTTATGGTCAACACTAGGCTATAAGAAGTTACATTCTGGAAGAGTCAAAAGTTACATGAATTTTTGACAGTGCAGGGGTCAGTTCCCCTAACCCCTGTGTTGTTTGAGTGTCAATTGTATTTGCACTTGAATCTTGGCTTTAGGGTCCACTTCTGGGGGAAGCCAACTAAGACAGACTCCATCCCCTGAAGTTGTGTTCTCTCCACGCATTTACTACAGCCCACTTGTGTGTGTGCTGCTACGAGGCCCCTCCCCAAGGACAGAAACTGTGCATTGTTTCCCACTTAGTGCAGGGCCTGGCACACATCAGGTGCTCATACTTATGTTGAATTGATTCTCTTACTTTCCTATTTTTAACTTTTTCTATTTTTGTGAAGCTGGTGGAGCCTGGTCCTCTTGCCCCAAAGAATGATGTGACCAGCCAGACCATCTTGGCATCATGGCTCACTGTGGGCTCTGCTCCTCTTGTGGCCCCTTGTGGCAAGGAGTTTGCCTGGAGAGTTGTGTAGCTAGATGACAAGAGTGCTCTTGGGCTGGCCACTCTTTAAAGAGATAGTGAGGTTGCACTTTGTGTTTTGTGTGGTTGCTTTGGTCCCCATTTGGTAGAGATAGCATCTGATCTCATCCCTTTTATCCTGACTCCCTCATTACAAATGAGAAATTAGGAGGAGAATAAATAAGATATTGGAACTAAAATCCCACCCTGTAAAGTGCACAAATTCCAGGGAAAGAAGGAAGTCATATCTGCTGTGCCAGCACTGGCTAAATTAGATGTCTGCTGAGCTACTTTCACTTATGCTCACTGTTTGGATTTGGGACTGGGGACAGAATTTCTCACCCCACCTGAGAGAAAGGGGCTCAGTATGGAAGAGGTGGAGCCTGGTTTGCTGGAAGGCTGGGTAAGGTTCTCAGCAGAAAGTCTTTACCATGGGCCTTGGGAGTTCTTGTCTATGATTATTCACTTTATTTGCAGGGTGAGCGAGGAAATGGAATCTGGCAGTGATTCACCCAGCAGAGTGTTATACCCCTTTATTCAAGTACCTCTTTACAAGGGAAAATTCCCAATCACAGGGCAGGAAGTGTTCTGGGTCTTTCCTCAGAGCCCCAGTTGAGAGACAATTATCTGAGGTGGGCGAGGAGGCTGGGTGCCCTCTTGACCGGTCTCCATCATCTGGTTGAGCCTGATTTGGTCAATGCTCCTCTTGCCTCTGGGGCTGGAGAATGTTTCTGACAGGGCAGGAAGGCAATAACAAGGTCTCTTTCTTCCATCTCCTTGGTCCTTGTGTGGTTAATATCTGTGCACTTGTCACCCAAGAGAAGCCTAACTGAGTCATTGCTAAAAGTAAATTTTTGGTCCAGAGGAGGGTTTTTTCAATGATAAGTCCCTAATGAATTGTTAGGGCCTTGGGTACAATGGAAAAAGGAACTGCAATGGGCATTGAGGGAATAGATAGCCCATTGTATTTATTTATTTTTTTGACAGCTGTGCTTTCTTTGAAGATATGTCTTTCTCACTTTGTTTATTAGAATTAAGATATTTTCCTTTATGAATGAAAATATACAGTAGGTTTTATTGTTTAATGTCCTTACTTGGTCAAATAAAAAGTTGACAATAATCCTATCAATTCTAATGCTCCCTTTAAACACATATTTTTAAATAGATCTGTGATACATAAAAGAAAGGGAACTGACTTATAGGGTGGGCTAAATACCCAGTGAGTCCTCACCTAAGCCTGATTTTTAACTTTCTGTGGAGGACTACCCTTTGCCACACATGGCTGGTTTTCCTCGTGTGCAAGATGGGGCCAATGACAAGGCTTCCTAGCTTTACACAGATCAACTGAAATAAAGTGATTAGAAAAAAGAAAATCCTATGGGAATTGAGGTAGGCTGAAAAATGGCCTCCAAAAGACATCTGCTTCCTAATCCCTGGAACCTGCAGCAGTTACCTTAATTGGAAAAAAAGGGGTGTCTTGCAGGTGTGATTAAGGATTTTGAGATGGGGAGATTGTCTTGGATTATCCAGATGGGCTCTAAACAAAATCCCATGTATCCTTATAAAAGGGAGGCAGAGGGAGATTTTTATACACAGAGGAGAAGGAGATATGAAAACAGAGCAGAGACACATTTGAGGATTCCGGCCTTGAAGATTGGAATGATGTGGTCACAAACCAAAGGATGTCAGGGGCTACCCGAAGCTGAAGATGCAAGAAAGGGATGGTCCCCTAGAGTTTTTGGAAGGAGCACCGCCCTTCTTTATGTCAGCCGAGTGATACTGATTTTGGACTCTGACCTCCAGAATGGTGAGAGGATAAATCTCTGTTGTTTTAAGCCACCAAGTATGTGGTAATTTGTTACAACAGCCACAGGAAACTAATACAGGAATCCAGACTGTCATCTCCTTTAGGCTTTGGGCTAATCCCCGAAGTTCTTTATCCGCCCTACAATGCCTGTCCTTCACATGGGTGCGCCGTAGCTGCCCCAGCCTGTAGACAGAGGTGTCTGGGCACCGTTCTGCTATGTAAGGGCAAATATTTTGAGTCTGTCTTTCAGCACCTGCAGATATTTCCTGTTAACCAGGACCTCTGGGGACACCCAACCACGGCTCTTTCTCACCTTCACCTCTGGAGGCATGACACTGTCTCCTTGACCTCGCACAGAAGGGGATGTTCTTTCCAGACACTCTTTAGGACTTGAAGGAAGCTTATTTTATTTTATTTTTTATTTTTTAGCAGACAGTGGGTGGAGAAATGAGAGTCCATGCCACGTTTCCCTTTTAAACGGTGTTGTGACAGCATATATTTTCTTGGCTCGGGTCTCTTCTCAGTAAGAATTTGTTTCCTGGTTTTCTTTTCAACCTGATAAGGAGCTGTTATGGGTTGATTTTTGTCTCCTCCACCCCCAATCTATGTGTTGGAGTCTTAACCCCCAGGACCTCGGAATGTGACCTTATTTGGAAATAGGGTCTTTGCAGATATAATTAGTTAAGGCGAAGTCATTAGGGTAGGCCCTGACCTATACAACTGGCACCCTTATAAAAAGGAGAAATTTGGACAAAGACAGATACACTCACAGGGGTAATGTCATATCAGGTGAATGTGAAGGTAGAGACAGAGTCATGCTTCTCCAATTCAAGGAGCACAGAGCTTGCCAACTAACCACCAGAAGCCAGGGGAGATGCCTGGAACCCATTCTCCCCACAGCCTTAGAAGGAGCCACCCCTGCAGGCACCTTGATCTTGGACTTCTGGCTTCCAGAACTACCAGACTGCATTTCTGTTGCTTAAGCCACCCAGCATTTGGTACTTCATTATGGCAGCCTAAGCCAACAAATACAGTAATGCTAACCTGTGCACTCTGTGGCTTGTTTGACCTTGTAGTGCTAGCTAAGTGAGGATGGGGTAGGGGGTGGGGGACTTGTGAACACAGGGCTGGGGCAGGGGCTGGCTTTAGAAGTTCGGCCTTGATGTCTGAACAGGAATTCTTTTACACCCAGCAATTTGTCTGGAGCCTGTGATAAGAGGATCGGGGGAGTCTCAGAGCCACCTCTCTGTCCTAATCCCTCTGCAGGGAACCAACCTTTCTTCTAGATGGGGTCAGAGAAAGAGAGTAAAGTTTCAATCAGGCCTTTTAAGCTGTTCTCCTTTCCCCTCCCACTTTGGTCTCTCCCCCTCCCCCTCCTCATCCCCCCCTACCGCCCCCGCCATTTTCCAAGTGCCCAGCCTTGTCAGAAGAGAAGGGACCATCTGGTTAGTCCTTGTTTACTGCACACCCTGCCAGTTTGAGCTTATTAATCATATTTACCCAAGTATCTTAATTACTCCCTGTCTAGCAACTTGCTTTGCACTCAGCTGTTGACCCCTCTTTTTTATTCTTTTCTATCATTAATCATAGGAGCAGCGTGGGTACAGGAATTCCTGCAGCTTGGATTTCGCTGGCACTGTTACCACTCCCAGAGAGGAGCGGCTGGAGTTCACGGCTGGTTCCTGACAAACTTCCTAATTAATCTGCTGAAGATCAGAGGAGAACTAATAGGAGCTGAAGACTGTGTGCTGGGCCCGTCCCTCCACCCTTTCCCTCGTGTGTGTGTGTGTGTGTGTGTGTGTGTGTGTGTGTGTGTGTGTGTGCCTGTGTGTGCGTGCGCACATGCACACGCGGTGCTGAGCTCGGCAGGAGAGAGATGGTCTCAGCCAGGGTCCCAGCACAATAGCATTTCTGCTGCTGCCACCTACCTTCCCTGTTTGAGGAGAAGGAATTTTCTCCTCTTGCTTAGAAGTTTAAAAGTCACACACCCCTTCTTCTCCCAGATGCCACAGTGGAATAAAACATCTTCCAACCAACTTTCCTGTGGAAATAGAATCTTGATAATTGGGTTCACGCAGGCAGGGGTTGTCTCATGCAGAGTGGATTACGGCTTTTCTCTGTAGACCCAAAGATTCTTGGGACTCTCTGGAGCTGAAGATGCTCCAGGGAGCATGGGGTGACCCAAGAAGGCTAGAGGTGGTGCTGTGGAAGGCAGAAACTTCTGCCGGACATTTCCTGCAGTGCTGGGCTAACGACTTTGCAGCTGACTTTGCATGCTAAAGCTATGAAGCTGAGGACAGCTGAGCAGGTGAAGGAAATGATTTCCAGTCAGCCTTGCCCTGTGCCCCCCAGGCAGCCCCCTCCCCAATGCAGTTGTCCCTCATAAGGGTTACCTCATGCAGAAGACAGGGAGTAAGGAACAGGGCTGTGCCTCCTTTCTTTCTGCCAGGCCTGGTCTCCAGGCCGAGAGACACCATTAAGGAGGATAATTTGTTGATCCAGGCTCTCCTTGCGTTTCAGTGCAGAGTGGCATCGTTTTCTTTATGACCTCGTAAAGTCACAGCCGAGAGGCCGATTTGGAAAACAAACTGCCTCAGGTTGACAGATAATTAGATACAGGGGACATATTATATGCCTTTGCATATAAATGTGCTCCGAGGCGTGTTGGTTCATCTGAAGTTGAGGTTAAAGGCGCGCCAGGTATTCCTGACACATCAGGATATATATTTTCATACAGTCTCAGGCGCTGTGTTGGTTTTATAGCCCTTTCATCTGGTGCTGACTGATGGGGTGTGAGCACTACCCAACTTGGAAGAAAGGCGCAGTCTCCTACCCATAAACCTCCCGGAGTTTTCTTTTAGGTACTTCTCCCAACCCCCACTTCCCTTGTTTCTGGGAAAGGGGCTGATCTTGGGGCTTCGGTTCTGCAGAGAATGACTAACAGCTAGAACTGGGGGGAGCAGGATTCATTTTTTCTTTACTCCTTTCCTCCCTGTATGTGAATTCTAATAGGCCCAATTAATGACAGCTATCACAAAGGGGTCTTTCAAGACTGGGACAGACCCTGGTGGAATTCTATATCAGGGACAAGGAAAGAGATGGAAGTAGGCATTTTCTGGAATATTCTGTGGACCGTGGGGCTGCTTGTGGACAGCTGCATCTTCCCAGTATGGTGGGTTGGCTGTATCATGAACATTGGTTTTACTCAGAAATCTCCCCCTTTCCCTGGAATCCACTCTAGGGAGGAGAGTGTAAGCTTAAGGCAAACCAGAGGAAGGGACAAGTCTTCTCTCTCCCCTTCAGCATCAGAACACTCTGGGCTGGGGAAATGTCTCTTTGAACGCAAAGTTCCAGTTAAATTCATGCTCACTAAAGTGTAACGAGCTTAATTTAATGCCCTTGGGGAATAATTTCATTTTAAAAGTGGCATTATATCTAGTAGCTAAAAGAATGCACAGCCGTGGTTAGTCACCTTCCATTCGGGCAAGTCACTCAATCTCTTTGAGTCCAGTTCTTCATCTTAAAAATGGGAATAAAAAGTAGTACCCACCTTATCACATTGAGGAGATTAACTTAGATAAAACATGTTGTCTAGCACTTCTAACTATATTTAATAATGATGATTAACAGAAGGAATCATAATAAAAAGTTGTTAGAGAAGAGAGGGCCTCAACCCCATAAAAGGAACCAGCGTGGCAGGTCTGATGGCGCCGTCTTCTCAACAGCTGCCACACTGTGGCGGCAGCAGCCGGAGTGGTGAGCCGGCAAGAGCCCTGACTCTTGGGAGCTCTGGTTCTGGCTCTGCACTGATTGGCTGTGCAATCGGGGGCATTTCATTCGCTCGCTCTCAGCCTTGGTTTCCTCATCCATAAAATGAGGGGCCCTCTAAAGGTTGCCAGGGGCAGCAGTCCGCAGAGGCCTCCCCTTCCCACTGCCAGGCCTCGCAGCAGCTCTGCTGTCATCGTCCCTGGAACTGGCCTGGACTATTTTTCAGCCCAAATAGGAAGACTGTGGGGGCCTATGAAGGAGCTGTTAGGGAGCTGCTTGAGTAATTCTCAGCTTGAAATTACCCTTTTCCTTAAATCTTGCTATGACCCTGTTAGAAAAAGGGGGTGGGGGAAGAAGGGAGAGAGAGAAGAAAAGAGAAAAGAGAAGAGAAGAGAAGAGAAGAGAAGAAAAAAGAAGAGAAGAGAAGAGAGAAACAGGGAGAGAGAGTGAAAGAAAAAGGAAAGGGAAAGATAAGCCCTATAGGCCAACCCTAAGCCCCGTTGAAGGAGATGATATAAATAGAGTTGCTGTCACTTTGATGAATTAAATCCTCCGTTAATTAGGATGCATCGATTTAAGGGTTGTCCAAGCAGATAGTCCTTTTCCCCTTCCTGGCAAGATACAGTAGAGGGAGGAAGCATGAGAGGGATCACTTTCTCTGTTTCTTGCTTGATTGCTGGTTTCTCAACCAGTCTTCATTAATTATCCCAGAAAATGGTCACCCCAGTTTCTCCATGAGTCGTTCTCCTTTCAGCTGGATCTTGGTGGTGGGCTACACAGGAGCTCTCTAGACAAAGGACAAACTTTGAACCCCCACAGCCTCCTGGAATAATGCCCATAAGGTGTCCCATTGACTTAAAAGGGCAGGGAAAGGGTGGGAGCTTGGATGGAAGGACATACATGTTGCTCTCAGGGCTTGAGACGCAGTAGCTCCTGAGAGACAATGTCAGTGACTGTTGAGATCCAGCTTGGCAGCTCTGAGTTGACCCAATGTCAAATGGACCCTTCCCAGTGCTCTGCAAGGTCATTAAAACCTCAAAAGGAGAACAGAGTGAGACCATGTCATGCTGGGTGGACGGCCCTCTCTCTGAGGCCTTTCTCTTTTGCAGCAGTCAGTGGGCTGGCCGGCTGGAAGCCATCCTTGTAAATCACTTCCTGTAGCTTAGGCCAAGTCCCAGAGGTCTGAGGCTCCAGCTGTCTGCTCTGGATTCCATTTCCAAAAAGATGAAGAAGGGAGAAGTCAGAATCTAGACTGAGTGTTCCCTGAGTACCAGTGTTTCAGCATTTCATAATACCAGATTAATGAGTGAAAATAATTTGGAAAAGCAAGATATGATAAAGCCATGACATGTTTTTCATCCCTAGCGCAAACTAAGTTTGCATCACTGATTGCATGCAATGATCCCAGTATTTTATGTGAAGTTAAAAGAGAGTTGAGCTAGTGGCCAAGCTAGCCCTGGGAGTCAGGGTGTAACCCTTAAAGAAGAACACCTAACTTTGTCCCAGGGAATCTTGAGCAATGTGATTCAATAAACCTTGAAAAGTGATTCATCTTCACTTAGGCTCTCAGGTTCCAAGGTTCCTTATTGGGGAAAGAGAATGTGTTCCTCTGGGGATGAAGGACAATGGGGAGGTGGCTTTTCATTGCACTTCCTTATAATTCAATTCTTAGAGAGAGTTCTGTTATAAACAAGTGGAGCGAGGTCTACGAGAGAAGTCTCTCAGATTTAGTCTTTCACATTGAGACTCTAGCTAAAAATCCTGGTGTGAGTAATGAGGGGAGTTCTCACATCCCTTGATTTTCCAAATATATGCAGACATCCCAATACCAATACTGAAAATGACTTTCTGGAGCTGCCCCAGCACTGAGTGAGGAAAGTTTCCTTGGTTTGGGGAAGAAAAATAAATTCATAAACATGGAACTGTGCCTTGAGTGTGTTCAGAATTGCAGACCCATTGACTCTTACGGTGTTGAAGGGACTGGCTGTGTTTCTGCTCTGGTTCTCAGATTTCATGTTGTCCTGCCTGCTAAAGGAGAACCCCTGCCTGGGCCATCTGGTCAGAGACCAGCATCCCTCTGTCCCTACTACTGTCCTCTGTAATGGGTCTAGTATGGCCACAGTGCTGAGGTTCCCTCTCCTGGAACTATTGCCCTGTCTCTTCTCTGTTTCCATGCCCAAGGGATTTGCTGGGTATAGGTGACATTTTCCTCAGTAGGTTAGGTGAGCCAGAAGGGTTGAGGTGGAGAGAGGGAGGACAGGTGAGGGGAAGAGAGAGGAAGGAGTGGGAGGAAAGGGCAGGGGAGGAGAGGAGAGTAGCGTAGAGGAAAGGAGGTAAAGCAGAGAGAGGGCAAGAAAAGAATAGGAAAAAGATAACAAAGAAGGGAGATTAGCAAGGGACAGAGGAAGAAAGAGAGAAGAGGGAGGGACAGAGAAAAGAAAGAAGAAATTTCCAAAGATAAAGTGATGCGCAGGCAGAAGTTGACAAAGGAACAGGAGAAAGGAGTGAAGAACCAGGGAACGGGAGAAGGTGGGTAGAGACAAGAGACAGGAAACTGGGAGAAGAAAGAGGAAGAAGAAGAAAGTAAGAAAAAAAAACCCCCGAGATGCTGGGAAACAGAGAGAGAGTTGGAGGGGGAAGGCTGAAAATGGAGGAGGCCCAAGGAGAGGAAGCGGGGAAGAGGAGAGAGCAGGTTGGGTGGGGGAGGAACCATCCGGGAGAGAGAAAGTGCTGTGCTCTGTGGATTATTGTGTGTTTGTCATCTGGAATGGTATAAGCTGTAGGTACAGCATCTCCTGCCCATGATTTATGGTCCCTGTCAGGCAGGGAGCGCGCTTTGTCTGCTGTAGCGTGGAGGATGAATGCATTGCTGTCATCGCAGCCTGGCCGGCCTTTCTCTCTCTCTGCTCCACACGCAGGCTCCCCATTTCACGCCAGTGAACATAAACAATCTTTTGTAAACCTGACAGTCACACTTGCTTCTTTGGAAACATAAAGCAGAAATGTATGACTCGGCTTTCATTACCCAATTTCCTACGCTATATAAAAACACTCAGGAAAGACATGTAAGTGGTCGGGAAACCTGGGAAATTGGAAGTGTCCTGGAGGGAAAAAAAAAAGGTGGGGGTGGGAGGAAGGGTGTCTAGGGTTGGAAGGAGCTGGGGAGGAGAGGAGATGATGTGTCCAACCCTACCACATCCTTCCCAGAAAATGCTGTCTGATAAACTGGGCCATTCAGACACATAATTATATTACATTTCTGAATAATAGACATTTCCTGCCTTGAAGTGTTGCTTTTTTCTTTCCTCCCTCCTTTTAACCTAGAGTGCAGTAATGAAACAGTCTTGAGATCAAAGCTGGCTGATAATGTTCCTTTGTTTTTTCTCCTTTTTTCTGCTTTACATTTTTCTTCCCTACTAGCCATTCAGCAAACTCCAGCAAGTCAAAAGTGTAACTTGTTTTTAAAGAGCTATTAGGGTGCCAATTGCAGTGATTTCTCAGCTGGAGTGTCTGCTGGGAACTCAGAATTGGCAGTGGAGAATTTGCATCCATCACGGATACCAGGAGCCTTGCAGAGGCCAGAACAGGTGAAGGCTACCCGTCAGCACAGCGGGCTGAGGGTGGCTCTGAGACATGCTGAGGCCTGGTCTACAGGCCACTGGACATCTGCCCAGGCTTTTCTTCAGAGATGGATGACTTCTCTCCCAGCCTTCAGTTATCTCAGTTATAGTCTCAGCAGAGGGGAGGGCTGTTCAGTGGTGCTCTGGTGGCTTCTGCCGTGCTAGGGCTCTGGCCTGAATGGCCTGGACTAACAGAGTTATTGTTGGTGAGGTCACTTCAGCAACACTCCAGGACAATGAGGATCCTGACTTTGTGGATCTGGGAGTTTAGGGTTACTGATTAATTATTGTAATCACTGCCCTCCCCCCCCCCCCAAATTCTTTCAGCTCAAAATCTTTAAGAGGCATTTAGTGAGTTGCTTGAGTTTTTCCAGTGTTTGCTGCATCCAGTGGAGATGGGCCAGCATTGAAGCCAGGCAACTGCAAATGCCAATCCCAGGCCTGTTCATGAAGCCACGGACCTGGAGAAGTCACTCTGCTTCCTTGGATCTCAGCTTTCCCAGAAAGACAGGCACCTCATCCACCCATCTCCCTCTCTCTCAGTCTCCCTCTTTCTCTCTCTCCTCTGTCTCTCACTCACACACACAATTATTAGAACACAGTTTCAAAGACTGGAATATTCCAAATTAAAGTGTTTTTGAGTACCTACTATGTGTCTGGCACTATGCTAGGTTCTATAAATTGTGTGCCACAAAAATGGTTTTTAATTTAGTTTTCCAATATACTGAATTTATATCGAAGTATAAGATTGGGTAGGAAGACCTGCCTTAGACCTGCAGGTGGCATGCCTCCTCATCTCTTTCTCCCACTCCATCCATGCCAAGTTTTAATCATTGTTCTTTCAAGGTCATACCCTCATTGACATCCTCTGTAGAAACCTCCTGCACCCTACAACCCGTAGTCAGTGGTCTGTCCCTGGTGAATGTCCAGAACCTCATGGTCAATTCCACTTTCATGGTAATTAATCATACGCTATCTTGTGCCAGTTCTCACGGTGCTTTTAAGTCTTCACGTGCCGTATCTTGAGGGGTTGAGATTTCGATCTTGTCTCGTTCCTCTGGGTATTTTCCCAGCAGCCATTGTGGGGATTTGCTACACAAAACGTCCAGACTTTTGGAAAACACAGATCTCAAGACTGTTCCAGATTTCCCAGTTTGCCACAATGTGTAAAGGCATGTTTGTGTAGATTTCTGTTTTTTTTCCCCTAAGAACATGCTCATAAGGGCTTATGTTTAATTTAAAAATACATTACAGTTTAAACATCTTTTTTAAAACTCATTCTGTGGCCATTTCTTTTTTACAACAAACCATAGTTTATTATTTCAAAAGAATTACATTGTGCATGGTGAATGTTAAGAATGAGAACACAGGCCCTGACTGGTGTGGCTCAGTTGGTTGGATGTCATCCCACAAAGCAAAAGGTTGCAGGTTCAATACCTGGTCTGGGCACATGCCTGGGTTGGGGGTTCTGTCCCCACTTGGGACATGTATACAAGTTGACCAATCGATGTTTCTCTCTCATATCGATGTTTCTTTTCCTTTCTCCCTCCCTCCCTTTCTCTGAAAATAAATAAATAAATAAGTAAATAAATAACTAAGTCTTAAAAAAATGAGAAGACAGCATGGACACTTGGGTGGTGGTAGGGGGTGGTGGCTAGGTTCATATACAGGTGAAATTGTTCCCTTCTGTTACCATTCTCTCAACATCCATGATTCTCATTTGTACCTCAATAAAAGTATACTTTTTTTCTGGTAATAGGATTGGGACTAGCTCACAAATAGAGTAAACCACTAAGGAAAAAAAATCTACCAAGCACCTGTGTAGCTGGTGACAAAATTCTGTTGATTATTTCAAAACTAAGTAATTCTTTAAAGTCCCGTGAGCCCTTGCTTAGTCCTCATTCCCACCCAGGGGTCCTTAATCTTCCTTCCCCGAAATCTAAGGAGGCAGCCTAATGTGGTAAAAGCACAATGGACTTTGGCTTCACCACTGGTTTCAAATCCTGATCCACCATTTCACTAGCTGTGTCTTTAAGGCAAAAAAATTCTTTGAAGCTTGATTTGCTTGTCTGTATCATGGGCAAGGTGATAACTCACCCAGTGGGGTTGTTATGAGAATTGAATCTACAATGACTATCACATAGTAGGGACTTAGCATTGTGAATCCTTTTTTTTTCTCTCCATCATCTATTACAAACACACATCTACATCTCATGGGATTCAAAATATAAACTTCAAAACTCCTCAATGCTGGGGATACTTAGGGAGAAATAGGCAGCTTGTGGAACATGGCTAACCACAGTGTACAGACTCTGATACCGACTGGGGTTTCTTTGGAGCTCTGTAGAAACCCTTTCTGTGTTATTGTTAGGCATGTGCATTGAACAAACAAAGTAAGCACAATGAGATGAATTTAATACCTGCCAGGCAGCAGAACAAATGTTGTTGATCTTGCTGATACTATATTAAAAAAAAAAAACCAGGAAAGTGGATCTAGTTTGGTCCCTATGGCAATTTATAATCCCTTTGCCTCACTAGGAAATTTTCACTAGGACAGACATTCTTTTGCTGCTGGGGGAAAGACACCTACTTGTACAAGCTGTCTGTACCTCATCGTTAGGGAGAGCCTCGGAAGTGGGACTTCTCACCTGCCCAGGAACTGGAGGAATCAAAACTAAAGAGGGAGGAATTGGGGCTTTATCTTAGGAACATTCAGTATATGAAAATCATAGATACCCTCTCACCTCTAAACCACCCCCCACCACAAATAAAATTAAGAAAAATTATTCGTAGAACAGCCAAAGAACTTCTTCCTTTTTGATGATTCCTAGAAGTCACAAGCTTCCTGAGTGGGTATACAGAGTAATTTACGCTCAACTGAATAGGTGTTCTCGTTTTATATGAGAACTCGGGGAGGCAGAAAGGTAACACGGAAGTGTTGTTTCAAGGCTGTAAGATGATTGATCTCATTTCCAACTTCCCAAAGTGGCAGGCATTTGGTTTGAGATTTTACATGGTGATAACATAAGCCTGTTTTAACAGGTTGGTAGGCTAGGTCTTCTTAAAGATCCTGTCTGGGGCCGTGGAAAAGAGATTTCTGTAGTTATCTCAGCCACAGCTTTAGTTGCCAAATCCTGAAGCTGACTGACCATTGGCAGGACCATGGAAGAGTGTCCTATGGGTGCAATGCACGCAACAGAAAGGCCCAGCTTAACGCCCAGGAGAGTCAAGCTTCTTTCTCTCATTATTAGGACCATACCTGAAGCTGCTGGTTGGTGTGAACAAACCCACCATAAGTCTTGGTCTTTGGTTCTAATCTTGTTTGGAACATTGAGGTATCTTATCTTCTCTATTAGTTATCTATTGCTGTGTAGGACATTGTTCTCCAAAGCTTAGTGGTTATTATCTCACAGTTTCTATGCAATAGAAATTTGGAAATAGCTCATAGGTGTTTCTGGCTCAGGGTCTCTTCTGAGGTTGTAATCTAGACAATGGCTGAGACTATGTCACTTGAAGGCTGGATGGGAGCTGGAAGATTCCTTTCCAAGTTGGCTCAGTTCCTCACAAAGCCTCAGTCTCTCTCTGATTGTTGCCAGAGGCCTCAGTTCTTTGTCATATGCTCCCCTCTACATGTCAGCTTGAGTTTCCTTAACACATGGCAGCTGGCTTTCCTGAGAGCAGGTGATCCAAGGTACCAAGGATGAAGCCACAAAACCTTTTACAACTTAGTTCTGGGAGTCACACACTATCACTTTTACTTTCCATTTGTTAAGCGTGAATTGCCATGTCCAACTCAGTCTCAAGGGGAGGAAAATTAAGGTTGACTTCTTGAAGAGAACTGTATAAAGAATTTTTGGAATGTTAAAAACCTCTGTATCATCCTATTTCTATTCCTATATATTCATTAAAAAATCATAATGTTGAGCCTGTATTTTCATTCCTGGACATTTCCATTTTCACTTTATAAAATTACCAAAATGTGATGTTGAAATTGAATGAGAATATAAAATGCAAGTAAATGCTTTTACGCGTATTTATTAAGTATGTAAAGCCAAACAATATAAAAGGTTTGTTTTGAATATTTTCTCTTTATGATTCTTTTTCACCGGTTAGACTGGGCAAGTTCCATTCTCTACTTTATAGGTTTTATAGACTTTATTCATTGCCCCAGGGATCTTCAACATGTTCAAACTTATGGTCATTTGCTTTGGAAATGTTTAAGAAATTTGCATTGCCAGCTCAAGGAGGTTGTTCAATGGATGTTTTGAGTAGAGAATAATGACAGCCGAGGTGCAGTGTCCACAATAGAACCTCCTGCTCTTTTTTTGCTTCAGGAATCCCCTGCTCTAGATGCAGTGCAAATCAAGTTCTCTGAGATACTTCCCAACTTGCCTTTGGCCTACAGACCAGGGTTTCATTGAGCATCAACACTGAGGCAGGTCATTTACTGGATGGCTATGGATACACTTTGGCCATTTAATGGAAGGGGTTGCATACTAAAGCTGGAGACTATTAGCAGGCTGCAGAGCAAGAATGACATTCAAATACAAGAGGAAGCTGGCACTATAAAGCTTTCCTAAGTCCCTGATTAAGTTTATTCATACATTCATCTAACACTGATTTAGTAATCCTCTACTATGTACCTGGCATCCTATAAAAGCGAGAGATGGCAAAGTGTTTCCAAATAGGTGGGGGAAGTATTGAAATGAGGGAGCCTGGGCCAGGTATTTCTCCTGACTAAGAGCCAGCCACTGGACTGATGATCGGGAGATAGGAGAGGGCAGTGACTAATAAAAGAGAGGGGCCCAGGACTTTTAAAGACCTTGGTACCAAAGCCCAGATGTCAGAACTGGGATTAAGGGTGAGGCCAGCTGCCAGAGGTAAGGGAGATAACCAGTGATAAGACCTGAGGTCAAAACAGCAGCAAGTGAGACTCAAAGCTAAGTCCTTGAACTTGGTGAACATCAAGGTTCCTGTGAGAGAAGAGCTGCAGGGATGGGAAGCCCCATTGCACCCAACACAGGCGGTGGCTTTCATGTGATGAAGATTTCCCAGGATGCTCTGCAGAGGAAGGGAGAGAGCAAGGAAGGGGGCATATCCTGACACTTTCCCATGAGGCTCTGCTGCTCAGCCACGCCTGCCTCTGGATGTGCAGGCAGAGGGGGATGCTTGGGCAGAGGGAGATGCTTCGGGGTGGGGGAGGCCCTGAAGGGGGAATCCTGTCTTGGCAGATCAAGTCAGAGGCACAAAGCTGGCCTGCGGCTCAGGGAGCTCTCAGCCCTCCTTGCAGGTGGAGGCAGGCTCCTACTCCTGGGGGTTCATTTCAGTGTTAATGAGACTAAGAAGGTGGTCTTCTTAGACGCAGGTGTTTTCTTCTAAAAATTCCATTTCACCCTTCCTTGCTCTCTGAGCACACCTCTCTGATTTAGATACACTGTGGTTAATTAAAGCTGTGTTTGTTTTTTCCTTCTTTCTGTGCTTTCTCCTCTTCAAGGCAAATCCTCTCCTGCTGCTCCCCATACTTGAGCAGACTGGTTCCTCAGGCTGTTACCCCTCCCCCAGCCCCACTTTGCTTTGGGAGGAACCTCTGGAAGAAAGCAAGGTGGGGCTTCTCTTTCTTTGCTTTGCCACTGGGAAGGGGAAGGGGGGGGTGTAGTTTTGCACTGGGAACTTATGATAGCACTAGATGCTGAGTTAGGTACAAGTGTGCCTTGCTTTAGGTAAATCTGAGAACCAAGGTAGGAAAAATCTGGATTGCCTAAAATCTGTAGAGGAAGGGAGGGTTTCCCAATGGATGGAAGAACTCTGGGATAAAAAAGCAGGGGGCAGTTCTTTTCTTTAGGGAAGTACTCCTTCTATCAGACAGGGATCCAGAGTTTCTCTCCTGCATTTGAAATAGGACCTCATCAACAAAATTAAGAATATAATATAAAATTTTATAGGAGTCAACACCAAACAGCAATGGCTACCATTGATGAGGTAGGTACCAAGAAAGCACTTGCACGTATCCAGTGAAATTTTTACTGAGGCTTTAATATTTTACCTGGTCCAAATATGAAGAAGTTATGATTCAGAGAGGTTAAGTTTCCTAAATTCATACAGCTTGTGAACAGTAGTAGAAGCGAAACTTGAATCCAGATTTGTCTAATCCCAATCCCACACTTTCCCACTACATCCAGAGAAGACCAGAACAGCTGTTCTGATTTTCCAGAAGCCTCTGTTAATGGCAAATGGTAGCAGATATTACCTGTGGAGTTAGACCTTGGTCCTTGAGGTCAGCTAAGAGAGATTTCAAAACCAAGAACTGGTGTAAGGAATTTATGTAGAAAATTGCAGAGGTAGAAGAAGTGAGCCAGCTGGGCTGCGTGGACTTAGGAAACACATTATACTGGCAGAAGAAGGGTCCTGGAGCTTAGGAGTAAGAAAGTAGTAAAAGGACAGCAAACTCACAGGTATTAACAACCACACCTAAAACAAAAGCCAGCTAAGCAAACCACTACAACAGGAGCAGAAACGCAGAAATGGAGATCACATGGAGGGTTAGCAACAGGGGAGTGAGAGGAGGAGAGAGAGGAAAAGGTACAGAGAACAAGTAGCACAGACGGTGGGTAGAAAATAGACAAGGGGGAGGGCAAGAATAGTGTGGGAAATGCAGAAGCTAAAGAACTTATGACACATGGACATGAACTAAAGGGGGGGGAATGTGGGTGGGAGGGGGTGTGCAGGGTGGAGGGGAATGAAGAGGGGAAATGGGACAACAGTAATAGCATAATCAATAAAATATATTAAAAAAAGAAAGCAAAGGTACACACTGTGAGAGAAGAAAGGGAAGGAAAGACATGGGGTGGGGAGAGAATGCTTGGTCTTTCATCTTAAGGGGTTTTACCAGCTTTCCAAAGACAGGGATTTTAGGGGAAGTTTCAGAGGAAGATCTCAATAGTATATTTATCAGCTTTCCAGGTGTGTCTTTTCAGGGTTGTGGTCTCTGGGATAGGGGGTCATTAGTCATTGCAGTTATGTTTTTCTGGGCCTGGAGCTGAAACACAGCTGAGGCCTAAACATTATCTGGTTTGACCAAAACTGTTTCTGTGGTCAACAGACCTGAGGCTTTGTTCCTAAGATTATCTGATGTGAGTCAGAACCTCATTGTCTAGGAGGCTTAATGCTTAAGGGAGTAGTCATGCAGGGGCTGGTGTGGGAGTCATATGAGGTTATTCTCTAGCCCCCTTATTTCTCCTCTGAGGGGGTCTACCACATGACCAGGGACATGCTAAGAGAGCAAAGATCAGGGGATGTTCCAAACCACATGCCTGGTGATATGCTAGGAGAGGAAAGGTCACCCAAGGGGTGAGGTCCCACCATACAATGCCTGTTTTCCCAGTTTTGCCTGTTGCTAGGCACCTGGGGTTTTGCCTCCTGGTGACCTTCTGTACCTGACCTATCATTTTTACTCTGCTGAAGTCTGTCTAACCACCTTCTCTGTTACATCTATGGGGGGTAAGATAGGAAATGCTAGCAGTGAGGTCCCTCACTTTGGAAACGTCAAACCTTTGACAAGAAGGTAGAGAAGAGAACAAGATGTGAAAGGTGTACCAGCAAACTCTGGCCACAACTGGCCAACCAGAGGCCTGGATTACACTCGACTCCCTCATCTGGTTGAATATTCATTTGTCAGAGTGACAGGGTTTGCATATTTGGTGCTTAGGCCTACAGTCTTTCCGCCTCTCTAGGTTGACCTTGCATCTGCTGAGTAAACTGAGGCACACTTGGTATTCAGTACTTTCCACACATGGGTTGCTCAGCTTGGAAAGAGCTAGTATTCCTTAGGCAATGCCATCATTGATTGTTCATTCTCTGGCTCAGGGTTGTCCAATAGAAATACAATGCAAGCCATGTGCAATTTTAAATGTTTTAGCGGACACATTATAAAAAGTAAAAACAAAGAGGGAAAACTAATGTGAATAATATATTTTATTTAATCCAGTATATCTAAAATATAAGCAGCATAAAAAAGCAATATAAAAAGTAATGAGATATTTTACATTCTTTTTTTTTTTTGTACTTACTATTCAAAACCCCCTGTGTTTGTCATTTATCATGTGCCTCAGTGGGGACGAGTCACCTTGAAAGGGCACTGTAGTCACCTGTGGCTGGTAGCTGCTTTGTTTGAGAGTGTGTCTCGGGTTTTTGAGTTCTTATGAAAGCACAGTAGTTGATCCAGTAACAGGCTCTTCCCCCTGGAGGGGAGCTTCCCAAGAGCTGGGGGAACAGATAGATGTGTCCACTTCAGCTCTCCATATATTCCCTGTAGAAAGCATCCCAGGGTTGACACCAACCTTCTCTGCAAAGATGAGCTACAGGAGAGGATGTGACTCCAAGTCAAATTGGGGCCCTAAGTGCAGAGAGCAATTTCAAGGGGATTACAAGGGGATGTAGCTCATGAAAATGCCCCCATTTCTGTCATGCATTTCTGTTTAGATAAAGACTGATGAAGTTTTTGCAATCAGTAAAGGCAAGCTTGGCTCTCAGGAAAGACTCAGGCAGAAGAGGTTTGTCCCTGTTTCCCCAGTGAGCTGCCTTTTGTCCCTCAGCCTCAAGGGACTTACTTATACCCCAGTTCAGTGGAGGGTTCAGCTTTGTCATGCTCTACCTCCCACAGACATTGATGGTGCTTCTTTATGTGTGTTGGCCTGAGTAGAAATACATTACGTAGGCAGTGACCTCTTCTGCTATCAGATCCCGTCCTGTGTTGAGTTCTGGGTGATTTGAGATTTGGGGGGAAATAGACAACCTTTGCCTGGTATAGGAAGGTGGTGGTAACGTGAGTAGGACTGATTGTAGATAGGGAGGGAATAGACTGAAAAGGTATCATGGCGCTTATGGAGATGATAATCACCTGCTGACTTTGGCCCTTTTCCCCCTTTCCTTGGGCACTGGGACAAGTTCACAAACATCTGTGGGGGAAGTGTATCTTGGACTCAGACCAGCTTCCATCCTTGGGCAGGGGTGAAATAGGAGACTTGAGGCCAGTAATCCTCAGATTCAGCTGTGGGTTTAGCTTGAAACTATACACAATCACAGGAGTTCTTATTTCCTTTTGGTACCCCCATTTCCTTGGCTTCTGGATCTCTACCTTCCACTCTTGGTGCCTTCATGGTGCCTTGTCCTTTAGACATATGGTGTCTAAACTGACATTGATCTCGGCTTCAGAGGGCAAGCTGAATTCTAGCCTTGTCTGGTTGTTGATGAAGGTAAGAGAATTCCACTGAACCAAAAGAAACAGCTATGTTTTACAAGTGCCAGTGTACTTTAGACAACATTATATATAGTATGCATCTTACACTTGGGAGATGATTGTTAGGCCATCTTGCAGAAGATAGCAACAGCAAAATAGATTCCTTCCTTCAGCTTTTTTGTCTACTGCTTCCTTCCAGCATTGTGCTGACCAGGTGGAAGGTACTTTACCAGCCCCCTGATAGCATATGTTAGGTCAGAAATTACACCAGCATGCTTCTCAGAATGATAGAAATCAGGATCTGGTAGTAACCAACATTAGGATTCCATTAGGTTGTGGAATCAGCTTTGGAAGGCCCCTTGCAATGGCCTTTACTGTGACCTGGATTCTATGTGCTTCTTTCTTACCCTCTGGCCTACCTTGTCTTCTACCAGGAAGCTGCCACACACCCTTGGCTTCAGCCACACCAGCCTCCTCACTGTTCCTCAACACACCCCACATCAGCCCACCTCCGAGGCTTTGTTCTTGCTGCTTCCTATTCTTTGGAAGGCTCATCACCCCAACGTTCTCAAGACATCTTCTCTCACTTCCTTCAAGTCTTTGCTTGAATGTCACCTTCCTAGTGAGGCTGTCCTGACTGTGCTCTCCCTTCTGTTCCAGGCCTACAGTTCTCTGTGTTTTCACCTGTCTTAGTTTGCTTCATGGTACTTATAACTTATGTCATTGGCACATATTTTTGTTTGCTTATTGCCTGTCCTGTTCACTTGAATGGAAGTTCAAATAAGGCTAGAAACTTTGTTTTTTTCATTACTGCATAGAGCACAGAATAGCCCCTGGCACATGGGAAATGAAAAATAAATGAATGAATGGCTGAATGAATGAAACATCTGGTCCCACATCACACCTATCCATAGCATCCTCAATGGATTCTGGTTTCTGCTCAAGTATATTTAGGAATCGTAAACCCAACAACATCTGTTATTGGGTAGCTGCAATTGTTATAAAGATCTCTGCATGGAAGTACGGTACGGTGAGAATTGTCCCAGGCCCTTTCCCATAAGACAAGCCTGGACACTGGGGTACAGGCCTGGGAAAAAGCAACAGGCTGAGAATCCCAGAGTCAGTCCCAGTCCTGTCATCCACTTCCCATGGGGTGTTAAAAAATTTGTTTCATCTCTCTGGTTTCAGCTTTCTCTTCTGAAAAACAAGGTTACATAGACATGTAAGAAAGAAAGGCCCATGACTAGCACAAATTCCTACAGAGACGAAGGAATCAAACAGAAGTAAGACAGTGATGTTATTTAGCCTAAAAATTGAATCTTAAGAGCATTTTATCCAAGTGTGCATGCAAGTGTGTGTGCATGTGCACAAGCATGTAAGTGTGTAGACATGCTATCTCAGACAAGACTCAAGCTCTGTTTGGTTAGGGGTCACATCACCTGTTTTTTCCTTTTACTCTGCAGAACCTGTGTAGAGAACTGGACCAGCTCAAAATGTTGTTAACAGACTTAATATGGGCACAGGAATAACTGCGCATTTATGTAAAGGCTTTCTTTCTCAAAGGAGCGCTCAGCACTCTGCACACGTAATGGACTTATTTATCCTGAGAGCACCTCTGTGAGGCAGTTACAGGACAGGGGTGACCAGACTCTGTAATAAATAATGTCAGTAACAGCAAGAAGCAAAACTAGCCCATAACTCTGAGAGGCCCTAGAGGAGATGGGATGGGCTCAAGGTCACCCGGTGAGTTGAGAACAGGATAAGCATTTGTGCTGCAGGGAGGTGACTCAATCTTCCCAGCACTTCTGCTCTTAGGGCCTAACCTCATGTCCCCTTCACTGGGTCAGGCCTTTCACCAGCACGTCCTAAGGCATATTCCATGGAGGGGTTCTTATTATTAACCCATAGCCTGGAAAGCTCTGGAAATACTGGGTTTCACAGAGTTAAACAGGTTTCTTTATTGGAGGAATTTGTAGGCACTTTAACAATTTACTTTGTTAACTGTTAATTTCCATGAGGGGTCCCCAGTATCAATGTTTCCCAAATTTACTTTTCCATGGAAACGTTCTTCCCCAGGATCTCACTGGGTTGATGAATGCTGATTTATTAACATCTGGAATCAGAACTTCCATTGTAGAAGTTGGCGTCTAGGTTTAAGGTAAGCCAGCTTGGAGTGTTGATGACTTTGTAAGTATAACTGCCATTAGATGATGAGACATCAAGAGAGAAAGTTATTCTACATGAGACAACGAGAGCAATGGACTGAGGAGGAAAGAAAAGAGAGGAGAGAGAGTAGGTAAAAGGAAAAAGCCAGGAAGAGGAGGAAGTCTTGGGCTGCATGAAGTCAAGCATCAGTGAAACTCCAGGCTGATAGTAGAACAAAGGTCATTTTATAAGGACTTCTCCTGCTTCTTTGAAGTTGTGGCAGGTACAGAGTAAATCTCTCCTCCATTGTCCCTTCTCCCACTTGGCAGGGAAGTCTTTTAGGGTCATATGTGCTGTATAGAGTAGTGTGTGTGTGTGTGTGTGTGTGTGTGTGTGTGTGTGTATCAAGGAATTGAGAGTTTTATTCCATCCCTGACCTTTGGTGGACAGCGACAGACAGCATTGGCTGAAGCAGGAGCCTAGAGGCAGAGATGACCATGAGAGATGAACCTTTGGGTGTTCACATAACTCTGGAAGAGTTGGGGCTTAAGTTAATCTCCCTAAGATCTCAACTGCACCCCAAGCTGTAATTGGGAATGTGACAGATTGGCTGACGTGTAATGCCCTCCAGCATCGCTTCCTAGGGTTCCAATTGCTGTCTCCATTTGCACCATAGCAGACCAAGCATCTGGAGTCATGGAGAAGAGACATCTTCAGGTAGTGATTTTATTTCCCCTTAGCAGTCTGCTCTCCAGATTAGACACACTTAATTCCTTTCGCATGTCTCATATGACTAGTTACCAGACTTGTCGCCATCCTGGTCATCCTTGTCTGGACACCCTCCAGGGTTAAAACGTGCCTCTTGGCATTTAACACAACACAGCCACTGTGGTCTTGCCCGTCACCAAATGTAGTGGGGTCCGTACTGTCGGTGAGCTGGAACTTCTGCTTCCACTAAGGGAGTGTAAATTTGACCCAGCGTTGTGTTTATGCAGCAGTCACAATGTGTTCCTGGTGCCATTAAACTTGTGGTCAACTAAGATCCTTGTCAGGTAATAAATAAGTTTACCCGTTTTGGCTACAGCTGTTCTGATTGTGTGGTATTACCGCCACGTGGGTGAGAACTGCTGCATTTCGTGTCATGTTCTATAAAGATTATAGTTTACATCGTGTTGTGATGGGGGAGGATGTATTCAAATACATGCACATGTGCGCAGGCATTGAGACCATGTGCCACTTTAAGGAGTGCCTGGGTGTAACGAAGTGATAATTAACAGCATCAGTCACAAACAACTTTTCTCTTTTCTTACTGTACTACACAGCTTGTTTGTCAAAGCGTGCTGATGTACTAGTGATAGGTACTGTGTAAACACAAAGGCAGGCAGAGAGAACGCCTGGCAGATGGTGATTGTAGAGTGGGTACTGAGACCCCACTGCAAACATCCTTAACAGTATTGGCAGCTACAATGTAGAAAAACCTTAAACAGCTTTTAAGTGTTTCTGGGGTAGGAAGTAGGCATGGTGAGGGGAAGGAATAAAGGAAAAATAGGATGTTGATGTCTTCAGTTATATCAGCTGAATTTCTGTCGTGTCAAAGCTGTGTTAATATCTCCCAGTGGAAGTGGTTCTGGAGGGGCCAAAAACCCCTTGTGAGTTATTTGTCCTTAGCCTATGGCATTGTGGGACAATGGCACAAATGTGGGACAGGACAGAGAAGGTGCTTCCTCTTTCACCACCTAGTAGCTGCATGACCTTGGGCAAACCAAGTCTTCTGGGTCTCAGTTTCTTTATCTATAAAATGGATTTTATGCCCTGGCCAGGTGGCTTAGCTGGTTGGAGCATCATCCTGTATACCAAAAGGCTGTGGGTTCGATTCCTAGTCATGGCACATGCCTGGGTTGCAGGTTTGATCCCATGTTGGAGTGTGTACATAAGGCAACCAATTGCTGTTTCTCTCTCACACTTATGTTTCTCTTTCTCTTCCCCCTCCCTCTCTCTCTAAAAAAGCAATAAAAAATCCTCCAATGAGGATTATAAAAAAATAGATTTCTTTCCATGTTGCCACAAAGAAACAGTCATGTGATATAAGTGATATAAAATATAGCATAAGTAATGTAGTCAATAATAATGTAACAGCTATACATGGTGTTAGATGAGTACTGGACTTAATGGGGTAATCACATTGTAAGGTATATAAATGTGTAATTACTACGTTGTATACCTAAAACATATGCTATTGTCTGTCATTTGTAATTAGAAAATAAATTAATTAAAAAACTGAGTTTTCCCAAGCAAATTTCAGGGATAGTGGGAGGTAGTACCAGCATGGTGTGAGCCTCTCAGGGGTCAGGCCTCACGGTGAGGCATGAGCTTTCAAAGACAGACAGCGATCTTCCTTCCTAAGCCTGCAGAGGAGATCAGATGACCACCACGCAAGGTAGCAGTGGGAAGCACTCCAAGAAGCAAAGATGGTATGAGAAGGGAGAACTCACTCTGAGGGGGAGAATGAGTGGGGTGGAGGAGGGGCCTGGAAGGGCTGGCATTTGTCTGAGCCTGTAGGATCAGTAGGAAATAAACACAGAAGGGGTCAAGAGAAACTCCGTTTCTGATAAAGGAAAAAAGTATGGTTTCTACCTGAATGCAGAGTGTCTTCACAAAAGTGATCCAATTCAGCCATTAGTTGATGATGATAACTAACATTGCAAAGCATTTCACATGCTAGGCACCGTTTGAACCCGCAAACTGTGGGAAGGAGCAGGTAGTTCTGTCCAATAGTGCCCCAGGGTATGTGTGGGGAAGTTGTGGGAGGCAAAGTTAAAAGTCATTTCCTGGAGACGAGCCTTCATTCTGTAGGCCAGAGAAGCCCTGAGGATTTTGGAGCAGGGCGTTGATGTGTTCTAAGTGGTACTTGTAAGGAAGTGATTCAGGCCACTGTGTCTGATAGAAATGGGGAGTCTCCTTGAGGCTCTCTCCCTGCTTTCGGAGATGCTCAGAATCCTATGTCCATCTAAAATCATTAATTCCAAGTTATAGGTCATGGGAGATAAGGTTGAAACTCAAACTCACAGTTTCCCAGAGGAGCAAATGGATTAAAGTGATGAGATAATCACTTAATTCAGTCATTCATTCAGGAAACATTTAAGAAAGATCTGAATGTGTCAGGCACTGCGAACGAGGTCAGTCCTTGTCCTGCCCAGCCTCCAAGACTCCACTGAGAGGGACCCCCCCACTTCAAGAAGTCTTTTCTCACATGTCCTCTGACAGCAGCCTCTTCATTCTCTCAAGTTAGCCCCTATGATTTTGCTTACTTTCTCAAGGAGCTCCGTATATGATGGTAGCAGATTCGATGTGGTGAGTGGTGTTGGAGCTCCGGCAGGGTATAATGGGAACAGAGAGGAGGTTCAGTCTGAGAAGACTTCTTGGAGGAAATGAAATCTGACCAGGGAGTGCTGGAGACAAGAAGCAAAGGGTATGGGAGCAGAAGGTGTGAGGCAGCTGGAAGTACGTAGATGGTGATCGAATCACAGAAGGACTGTATGTCCTGCTAAGGGGTTTGAACTTCATGTGATAAATGATGAAGAGCCACTGATGTCTCAGGCAGAGGAGTGATGAGGTCCACTTTGAGTTTTCCATGGATAACATAGCATATACGAGTGTAGTCCTGGGTTCTGTTTTAAGGGTTTTGCAAATAATCTTCGCAATGACCCTCTATGGTAGGTATTTTTATCATCCCCACTTTACAGATGAGGAAACTGAGGCTTAGAGCTTAAATGACTTGCCCAGGACCAGGTGGTCTGTTCCAGTGTCCCCGCGCTTATCCAGTCCACTCCCCTACATTGGTGGGGACACCAGTGAGATGTTCCAGGCAGCAAGTCTAGAAGGTGGGGGGCCCTGCTGCAGGCTGCTGCCGAAGTCCTGATAGGAGATACTGGGGTCCTCATCTAGCACTAAGAGAAGGGTCTGTATTCTGGAAATGTTAGAGAGAAATCCATCAAGTGTGGTGACAGCCAAGAATGAGAGAAGAATCAATGTTGGGCCAGCCTGGGGCTGTCAGACATTTTCTGTAAAGGCCCAGACAGTAAATACTATAGGCTTTGGGGGGTCATATAGTCTGTACTGAAACTACTTAACTGCCTTTGCAGAATTTAACTGATTGTTCATAGATAATATATAAACAAATGAGCATGGCTGTGTTCCAATAAAATTTATAAATGGACACTGAAATCTGAATTCCATAGGATTTTCATGTGTCATGAAACATTATTCTTCTTTGGATTTTTTTCAGTCATACAAAAATGCAAAAACCATTCTCAGCTCCAGGGCTGCACAGAAATAGGCGGTGGGCCACGTTTGGTCTGTGGGTTGTAGTTTGCTGACCTTTGAGCTAGTTCCTGGGAGCAGGGAAGTGAGTGGTGGGGAGAAAGATGTCCAAAATGATCTAAGCAGAGGACAATGAAGGCCACAGAGTGTGTTCCTGAGTCAGGGCCCCCTGCCCCGTGTTGTCTAGCCAGGTGCACCTGCTGTGACGGAGTAATTCAGAACCGCAGTGCAATGCTCGACCCCCTTAGATCTGAGCTGCTGCTAATAACAGAACATTTGCAAGGACAGCGTTAACAAGCAGGGGCTTCACTTTTCCCAGCTCCCCCTTTGCACCCCAGGCCTGGTGGTAATGAAAACACGTTTACATAAACACGGGGGTCATGGTCGCTCAGCTACCCTCATGGTAAAGTGTTTCCGAATACTAATAGTTTTCATTTAATGCAAAATCCAGGTCATACGGGAGCTTAAGGTGACCCAAAGTACCACTTTCAATTACACAAGTTTATAAAAAAAAATCCTTCTGCAGGCAAAATTACTCCAGTGTTCTCCATCCGTGATGGGTACAGGGAAACAAAAAGTTTCAAACTGTGTCTGAACAAGAATCTTATGGCACCAATGGTGTGGCCATTTGTTAAATGTCAAATCCTTAAGAAAAAGCTTGGTAAAGGGCCACCCCCTAGGCCACCCATGGGCCCCACCCTAGGCAGCCCTCTCATGGTGTCCATCGTGAGGGGCACTGATTGGACAATAGCCTGAGGCTTCCATTCATGAGCACTAACTACATGCTAGGACTTCGACAAGCCTCTGTAAGTATGCGAATGCAGGTGGTTGGTTGATGCTGAACACAGGGGTCTTAGAAAGTGTCTCGTCTAAGTGTTTTTAAACATTGATAACTTTTTTTTAATAGTAGAATCTCATGCACAAAACCACCTTTACACAGAACTTCAAGATATAACCTATAAGAGACGGGTATAGTAGGCTCCCCTCTCACATTGTAGGCCCTGAGGCATCCTAGAGTTTTATATCATGAATATGATCTTCATTTTAGAATGCAGCAAACTGAGGCCCACAGAGGTTAAATGACTTTCCCCAAAGCACACAGATATCGAATAGGCAGTCACTTCCCAAGTCAGTAGTCACTTCACTCTACAAGGCCATCTTGCATCAAGATTCTCGAGAGATTGCTCCAAGTGTGGCATAGATACTTTCATGTCAGCCAGTAGCCCTTGATCTTAAATAGGGGGAGTGCGATGACATGGAATTAGCCCTAGATTACATGGCAAGAACTTGGGTTGGAGTCCCAGCTGCCACTTATCAGCTATCTGACCTCAAACAAGTAACTTCCCACTCTTGGTCCTGGCTTTCTCGTATGCAAAACTAGAATAATAATCAGATTTGTTATGAGAATCTTGCGAAAGAAGTGAAGGCATTGTGTAAAAGGCTGTATCCAAGAATGTGATTCTGGCTGTTCCAGGCAGGCCTTGGAGGCCCACAGCCTGGGCTTGTGCAAAATGAAACCATGTGGGATTTTTAACTAGCCTGACAGCATGCTCATCATCTAAGGACAGGCTTTTTGGGGTTGGCAAACACATGCACGCACACATGCACACATACACACAAAACAAAACAAAAAAAAACACTGCTGCATTTCAATCCTTGCTCTGTGCCCATCTTTCTAGCTCCAACCGCATCTCCCATCTGCCATCCATCTAGGCAAGTGGGAAGGAAAAAGGACTTTCCTTTCCCCTCTGGTTCCTTGACAGCACTGAAGAGTTATGGGCTTTTGCTCCCCCAAGAAAGAAACATTATCTTGAGCTTTCCAGGGTGAGGATTCCTGCATGTAACAGGACTGAATGATGCCTTCTCTCTCTCTCTCATACTGGAATTTAAGAGGACCCTAGAGCGGTCGAGTTTATTAGGACCCGTAAGAACCCTGCTATCACCAGGACACTCGCAGCCATAAACCTCTACCTTGAAGTCTGCAACAAATCCTGAGATGGTGAACTAGGATGTGCTCTTGTCTCTGTCAGCAGAACAAAATAAAATAAAATAAAGGCAGAAATGCAAACTCAAGCAGAAAAAGAGAGCCAAGAAAGGAAGGCAGGCAGAATGGGACAGAGTAACCGCCACAGTGATGCTGATAACGATGGTCAAAATAATAATCATGACATAAAAAAGTAGGCAGTGCGTTGAAACCTCCCCAGACAAGCCTGGGGAAGTCACCTCTGGGAGGGCGGGGCTTGGCTTGTGAGCGGAGTAGTGAAGGGGCAGTGAGAGGAAGACATGCACACTTGCAGACACACATATGCACACAGCACACATATGCACACAAGTACAGACACATGTACGTACACACAATGCACTCGCACATGAGCACACAAAGTGCATATGCACAAGTGCACTCACACACATTCACACAAGTGCAAACACACACAGTCAAACAGAGAGGAGGATAAGAATGTGCTTGGAGGAAACCAAAACCCAGATGAACAATAGAGAGACTTCTTAGGGCCTCTGAGTCTCCACTGTGGATGAAAAAACCACTTGTAGTAAGACCTGTGGCGAAGGAGTGAATATTTTCTCCTCCCCATCGCTGCTGCTCAGATGGCTGAGGCAACTTTACTCTGAACACCTTGAGTTATTCCCAGCTGCCCAAGGCCATGGGCCTTGCCCTTGGCAGAAAAGAGCAGACCAAATTATAACACGCTTGTCCACTGTGGTCATGTGCCCTTAGCAGCAACAATCCTGTTAGGGTGGAGCTGGGAAGCAGAGCTCTGAGGACCAGCGCCTTTTCCTACAGGGACAGAAGGGGACAGAGGCCATTTCTGTAAACGGCGTGAGACAAACGCACACAGCTGGCCCCTCCTCGGCAGCAGGCCTGTTTCAGCCCGAAACCCACTTCAGTGCATGGCAAACCCTGTCAGCTGTTAATACAAAACCTAGTCTTCTCTTCTTCCTTGTAAACAGAGCCCCATTTTTATGTGGGGTAACAATGTGTCCGCTTCATCTCCCAGACTCTTTGGTGGCTATTTGAGACAATGTTGGTCAGCAAGAGAAACACCTAAATTTACTGGGCTCTAGGAAAACTTTGGCTATCCTGATAGCAGGGGTAACAAAGGACAGAGTCGTCCTTTCTCCTCTGGTCTTTCCTTGAACATGGTTGTGATGTCTGGAGCTGCATTAGCCATCTTGTGACCGTGAGTCAATGAAGGCAAACGCCTACGCCTTAAAGACTATAAGGCAGGCATTCAGAAAGCCGATCCAGAGCCTCCCACCTCTGGGCTTCTGTTATGTGAGAAAAATAAACACTTCCTTGTTTAAGTCACTGTGAGTTGGATTTTGTACTTGCAGCCAAACTCGATCATAACTGGTACATTCAGGTAGAAAGGATTTGGCACTTTTCAAAAAACTTCCAACCTTCCTGATGCCCCTTTCTAGCTTGTGAGACCTTGTTGCCAAAGTATTAAATAACCCCAACATTCCTGAGGGTGTGAAACTAAGTGTCTTGGGCTGGGTTGGGCTGGGACAAAGAGAGGAGTGATGCCAGGCTGATGCAGAGCTCTCCAGCTCTCTGTCCTGCCCCCGCCCCCGGCCCCCATGCCAGGAGCCCAGCCTTCCCTCCCTCTATCCTTGGCGCTGCTTCCCACTTCCTGGCATCTCAGCTCCCTCTGATCTACACTTTGTGCTTGATTCTTTGACGCCATCTCTGCTGTAAAACGAGTTAACTTTTTTATTGATTTATTTTTCTTTTTTGCGAGTATGTAGGGAGGAAGAAGAGGGAAAATAAATTATACATCTCCCAAGATACGATCTGTAGTTAATTCTTAATTAGGACTGACAGATGCTTCCCCCCATAATCCTATTCCCAACATGTTCTGTTTGCTTTGTTTGTTGCTGGAAGATATATTGTGACACAGTAATGACCTTTCTAAGCTTGTCCTGGAAGTGTTATTGGCATTCTAATGATTTATTGCATGTTCCAGTTGATTACAGGGCCATTTGTCAACATTTTATTTCTCTCTCCATAAACCTGTCTCCTGCGTCACAGACCTTCACTGGCATGAAATTTAAACAAATACAGTATATAGCTCTTACTCAACTCCTGTTTTCAGCTGGAGCCTCTGGAGCAAACCCATGCTGGCCAAGAGAGGGCTTTTTATGACCGACGCTGTCTCTGCTTCCACAGGGCAGGAGTTAGTCTCTGTGTGTGTGGCTGGGGATGATTTTTTTGTCTATTGATTTGAAATTCCTTGTGTTGGGAATTCTGTTTTTTAATTTTTTTAATTTTTATTATTATTATTTTTAAATGTAAAGCTGAGTTGGTCAGGCCAGGTTCCCAGTGACTTATGCGGAACCTGTCTCTGGGTTTCCAAGTGGTCACTTCATGCCGGTGGGTGTGCGAGCATACGCTTGGCTGGAAAGGGAGGTGTTGGCCTGTCTTAACCAGTCAGTCTGGCAGATTTACCTCTTAACACCTTACAACCACAGACTCACCACATAGGTGACAGGAGTGAACAAGACTGGGGGACATTCGGGGAGAGTATGAGTCGTGCCATCACGGCACAAAGGCTTGAGCAGTTCCCAACTCACCGGGTGACCTTGGGCCCGTCCCATCTCCTCCAGGGCCTCAGAGTTATGGGCTAGTTTTGCTTCTTGTTGTTCTTGACATTATTTATTATGTGAATCTGGTCACCCCTGTCCTGTAACTGCCTCACAGAGGTGCTCTCAGGATAAATAAGTCCATTACATGCAGAGTGCTGAGCGCTCTTTTGAGAAAGCCTTTGCATAAATGAGCAGTCACTCTTGTGCTTATATGAAGCCAGTTACCAACCTTCTAAGGTGGTCCAGAAGACAATGTGTGTTCATGCGAAAGAAACGGAAGATGCCACTCCCTCTCAGTTAGAGTCTGAGAAGCGTGAACATTCACCTGGATGCTTTCATACCCACACACAGGCTCGCACTCACTCACATAGACCCTTAATCGAGAGCACTTTTCAAAGTTAAAGATTCAGTCTGAACAGCGTTAGGTAGGGCTTAACTTTCCTCAGATTCTTGCCTCTCTAAGAGACTTTTATCCTGGTCCACAGCATCGCCTCTCTTAAGTGACGTGGTGAAGCCAGAAGTGTGTATTGCAAATATCTGCACATGTGTTTCCCACAGGCATCTCAAAATCGCCAAGCTGATAACCAAACTTGTAATTAGTTTGCACGTTTTAGTTTCCTGAAAGCTGCTTTCTCTAGAATTGTGTTTCTTGCTGAATGGCATGAACATTTGCCCAGCGGCCCCGTAAGAAACCTGCCTGCATCTTTTGCCCATATCTTCCTGAGAGCAGCTGGAGTCTGCGTCCTATATACTTATTGGCTCCAAACCCCTTCCCCCATCACGTCTGTGCTCAGGCCCTCATTATCCCTCTCCCTCTCCAGGACCACGACAGTTGTGGGTAGTGGTTGCAACGACAGACACTCCGTCTTGTGTCACATAGCTGGAATGTCTACGGGAGGGTATTTGCTGACCAACGCTGGTGGGAAGCTATAGTAGGGTCAGGACTAGAAAATAGCGAGGTGTCCAGTGATCTCTGGAGGTCAGGCAGGTGGACCCCCAGTCAAGCACACTGTTCTAGTTCTGTGTAACAAACTACCAAAAGCTTCACGACTTGAATGACAACATTCGTTTTGCTCATGAATCTGCAATTTGGGCACTGCTTGGATGGGCCTGTTTGCCTCTCTACCTGGCATCAGCTGGGACGGCACGAGGGCCGGGGCCGGGGTCATGCAAAGGCTCCCTCACTCCTGGGTCTGGTGGCTGGTGCTGGCTGTCAGCTGGAACCTTCATTGGGCATTGGCCGGAGCACTTACACATGGCTCCTCCATGTGGCCTGGTCTTCCTTGTACATAGTGGCCGGGTTCCAAGGGCAAGCATCTCGAGATAGAATGAGCCAGATGGAAGCCATTTCACTTTTTCTGACAGTCTCTAAAGCCATGCGCTGTTCCTTTCACTGCTTCTATTCTGGAGAGGGAATACACGCTGCCTCCTGACGGGGAGGCTTGGGATCTGGAGGAGCATGTGGGATCACAGATATTGCTGTGGCCATTCTCGGAAAGCGCAATCTGCCACAGCCTGTGAAAAGTCTGTTGTTTAGCTACCCTCTTGAAATGCGAAGATCCTAGAAGGGAGCGTCAGACGAGCTTTGCCTATCACAAGCTTGCTCCTGGCAACGCCGGTGTGGTCAGATGGAGACTGTTGTCCCTTTGGTGACAGAAGAGGAAACGGTTTTCTTCCAAGACTACACAAAATAGTGGGGAGTTTTTCCACAAAGGGATAACAGGGGGATGCAAAGAAAAGTATTGAATGCAAGACAGCCAACAAATGACAAATACCTTTCTCAGCCTGACTACAAACTTACTGTTCCATCTCCCTCTTTTCATCACAACCTTAATGCCACTGTGATCATGTGACCCTCCTGCCTAAAGCCCTCTGATGGCTCCTACAATTTCAGAATCAGCTCCAAACTCCTTAGCTTGGCATATTAGACATCATGGACCTGGCCTTGCCTATCTTTCCAGGTGTCCTCTGGCCACAGCCCACAGCCCACAGCCCCATAGCCGATAGCCCGCGTGTAGCCTTGGTGTCTCCAGGCTGCTTTCTGGCTCTTGGCATACTTTCAATCTCCTCTGAGTTATTGTGCTTGAAAACCTGTAGATTCTTCTGCATCAATAGTCCTTCTTCTCCATCTTTGTGGACCAGGAAAGCTTTTATTTGTTTATAGGCATCTGTGTCAAGAGTCCCCATCGACTTCTCTGGCATTACTCTCCTGTGAGCCAGGCTGAGTTGGGGGTCCCTTCTGTGTTCCCACCAGATCCCTCAGCAATTTTGCAGTTCTAACCTTTGCTTTTCTGGTCATCTCCTCAGTTAGATGGTGGGGCCCTTGAGGGCAGGACTGTGTTTTGGTTGTTTCTGAATCTCCCAGAGCTTAGGCTGTTGCTGGCCACATGTGGTCACCCAGTGAATGCACAGTGTGTGGTGATGACACCGGAGGGTGGGCTCCACCCCATGTTCTAGGTTGACTGCCTAAGGCTTAGTGTCATGGTGGGAGGGCACTTTTGCGGCTGAGTGAAAGCCAGGAGAGAACTGTTCCCCACCAATGATGCTGTGGGCCATGTCCAGTAGGACTGGAGGGGAACTCAGCTCCGCCCACACTGCTGCGCCACACAGACAGTGAGGCTGAAGGTTTTCAGGTTACTGACAATCTGGGCCTGGGTGGGACAGGGAGGTATATACACCCCAACAGAATCCTTGACCAAAATTGTTCTTTGCTTCCACATCAGCCCAAAAGAAATGCACATTTGAAAATTCCAGAAAGATGCAAACCCATATCGCTGGGAAGGAAAATGTTTATTTTTCCATATGTCTTTCTAATACAATTCCTCTCTCACTATAAACGAACAAAATGTGAAGAAAAGCAGGAGAGGTTAAAATGGATATGGAGCCCAGAGACGAGGTTGGTGAGTGAAGAGCAGAGAACCAGCCTTGTGCCTTTCCTACACGGACCCCAGGAGCGATTAGGCCTGGAGCATCAGCATGGGGAGAGCCCCAGAGGGGCGTCATTGGCAGGGCTCTCACTCCCTTTTTGGGGACTAACTTCTCAACCACTGCTGGAGCCCCAGTGTGAAAGTGCTGTCTCATTAGGAATGGCCACACCACGCCAGTCACACCGCAGCCACATGAACACCAGCCCCCAGCTCTGTGGGGGTGGCAGCAAGGTCTGTGCAAGAGGCGAGTATGAACTCTAGCCCTTGGCTGAAGAGGACAGATGGGGTGAGAGAGGGGCCTCCCTGGGAGACTCGGAGGCCGAGGAGCTCCCAACCCTGGTGCGAGCTGCGTGTAACGTATGGCTTAATTTCCTCTCAAATTAGACACTTGATAAAAAAAGTTATTATATCTGTCAAATTGCCAGGGCATTTTATGGGCATGATAAACTAAGAACCACTGCTTTACAAACCTTGATGGGATGTTTCAGTACCTGGAAAACAATTTTATGGCCGCCCAGGCTAGTAACAAATTGCAAATACTGATTAAGCCATAAAGTTACAACAACATTAAAATATAATGAGAGGTTATTGCACACGGGAAGGCTCTTAAGCAACAGCCACAGCTGCACTCAGCCAGCGAGTTAGGCTTATGCTCTCTCTAGCAGAGGGAGGTGTTTCAGGCCTCGGTGGTCCCTTCAGGGCCAGGCTGAGCCTCGGGGGAGGGGGAAGGAGTCCTGGGTGATATTTCCTTTAGGGCGGAGCAGAGCCCAGGGAGAAAGCCATCCTCACAGAGGACTGGGACATAGTCTGAATGTCACACTTCTTGGGAGCTCAGGACATACGGCTGGGCAGAGAAGGAGGGCTCTTCATCTTTTCCACGCACCATGGCATGTGGGTGACACCTTTCTAGGAAGTGCAAATTCCCTCCTTTGCCCTTTGTCTTGATCCTTATGGAGAGTCTACTCATCACACACATGGAATTTCCTGTTCTATGCACCAGGCAAATCAAATGGTCAGTGTGCACCATTCACCAGGAGTAGGTGCTGTGTGGTTCCCCAGGTCAATAATGTAGCTGCTGCCTCTAAAGAGCCATAATCTAGTGAGGGGATGGATGGCCCATGTTCTTTAGAAGATAAACATGCTGAGCAGAATTTACTCAGAGCTGGCTAAATCATCGCATGGATGGTTACTGCAGGGGAGAAGAGAAGTTGGCGCTCTCTCCAGTTGTCTTTGCCTCTCTACACTTCAGTCAAGCTGAGATTTTTCTTGCACTCAATTTGTCACCCAGGGAAGCAACAACTCTTCTCTGGATCACTGGTCCATACCTTCAGCTAAAGGAGAGTGTCAATTAAAGCCCAGGGCTCCCGGGTCCCAGAGTGGTTCTGCTTGCCTCTCTCCATCCTGGAGTGCCTTGCAGTGCCCAGAATGCTTCACGTTCCTTCTCCAACCTGCCCTAGATAGTAGGAAGACCTAGATAGTCTGGTCTTCCCCCCAGAGGCTGGCAGCTGCTCAGAAGTGATAGGTTGATCCTTCATGAGGGTGTCCTTTACCAAGCGGAGGTGATAGGCTTCATAACGGCACTTAGATACCCTGCATTTTACCCAGAGAAGACACGGATGTGTATGGGCACACTGTGCCACCCAGGGTTAGGAGGTGGAATGAAACACTTTTAGGGAACTTGTGTGTGGGTGAATAACAGCAACAGCTGCTTAGCATGCAAGTCAGGGAGGGGACTCAAGTCTGGGGAATGGGGTATGAATCATGACCCAGAACTTAACGGCTGAGTGGTCTTTAGCAGGTTTTGTAGCATCTTTATGCTTTAGTTTTCTATTTTTATCTATATATATATCATGTTATATTTATTATTTGTGTATTTCTTATTTTATATTTATCCTCATTTAAATTACCTACTTATAGAGTTGTTGGGAGGATTAAATGAGTGAATATATGCAAAGCCCTCAGAATGGGGCCTGCCGAACAGTAAACCCTCAATTAACATTATTATTGCCATTTATTGAGTATCTGCTATGTATTAGACTCTCTGTACATCATATGAATTATCTCTTTAATATTCATTAAAAACATCAACATAAATATTATCAGCTCCATTTTATAAATGCAGAAACTGGGGGAGGCTCAGGGCGGAAACTCCTTGGTTGCAGCTGGTAGATGCAGAGCTGGAATTCAAAACCAGGTAGTTAGGATTTCAAAGTCCACACTCAAAAGGCAATAATTAAGACTGCCTTCTGAGACCTTTGGGGAAGAAGCCGTGGGATAGATACTGCCAGAAGTGGGTAGAATCCTCTCTTCTTATCCTCTCACTCATCCTGCACCATAGGAGACCTGTCCACAGGACTCAAGCTTGGGTTCTGTTGACCCCCTGTTCCAGGAGCAGCTTCAGGGCCTGGCAGCCTTGAGCATGGTATGATCAAAGCCATCTGGTGTGTGACCTTAGGAGACACTGCTCACCTACCTTGGCATAGCTCCTTCCCATTTTACAATGAACAACGGCTCTGTTAGTGTAGTAGGCAGTTAGGCAGGCATGAGCAGAGTAGAAATAATAGGCCAGTTACTGAGGGTCATCAGGACAGAAAGCCCAAGGTACCTTGCAATGTGCAAATCTAGGGTGGGACCTCTCCCTCAGGATGATCTTTCCTCCCTTAGCATATTGCTGGTCCTGTGGTAGACCCCCTTAGAAGAGGAACAAGGGGGCCAGAGAATAGCCCCATAAGGCTCCCATACAAGCTCTTACACAACCACTCCCTTAAGATTAAGCCCTACATACAACATCTAGGCCTCGGTTGTATTTCAGCTCTAGGCCCATAAAAGCAGCAAGGCTGTGTGAGGCAATGCCATGGCTGACATCAGGATCAGCTGCAATGACAAACAACCAACCCTTTGCCGTGGTGCCAACCAATCAGTGGAGACCGTGACCCTGAAAGGACACACCTGGAAAGCTGGTGAGTATTCTATTGAGATCCTCCCCTGAGACCTCCAGTTAAGACAAAGGACCCAGTGCTCACTCTCTCTTTCTCACAAACTCTGTCTTTTCTTCCCCTTTTCTTCCTTGAAGGGTCAAAGCTTTGCTTTCTTTCTTCTAAGCTCCAAAGGCCCTTCTCTTTCCTCTGTAACTTGTTTCCTGAGCCCACACAGCCCAGCTGGCTCACTTCTTCTATGGCTCACTTTTTCTGCCTCTGTGATGTTCTAAAGAAATTATTTTTGCTTGTATTTGAGTTTGGGCTCTGAATTCTTTCTTAGCCAAAACTCAAGGACTGAAGTCTAACATCTGGTGCTGTTTCGCCATGAACATTAAGAAGGGGTGTAGAATGGAAGCACCCTGAGGAGATGACACGTAGTCCAAGCTTTTGACTGTATTTGTATGAGGAGATGGGTGGATTTAAAGGACAATGACGAATCTGGAGGACAATGCCCCTTATGGGATGAACTACATATTTTTCTCTTTTAGGGTATAGTGTGGTAAATATGTAACACATGGAGGTATAGTACTCAAAGTCTCATTCATTCCTACTTATTCGTAATTTATTTTATTTAGTTTTTAATCCTCACCTAAGGATATGTTTACTGATTCTAGAGAAAGGAAGGGAGAGGAAGAGAGAGAAGGAGAGAGACGTTGATGTGACAGAAACATTGACTGGTTGCCTCCTGTGCATTCCCAACTCGGGGTTGGAACCACAGCCTAGCTATGTACCCTGATCAGGAATCAAACCTGTGACCTTTCAATGTATGGGATAATGCTCCAACCAACAGAGCCACACTGGCCTGGGATCATTCATAATTTAATGGTTTAGTAGCAACCTGGGAAATAGCATCACTATAGTAGGCACCAGGGGTCAGTAGTTGAATAAGATGGGTGTATGCTCCCAATGCTGTTCAGAGTAATGGGCTATTGTAATGACAATACCTGCACAGTGTATACCGTGTTCAGTGTATACTGTGACAATATAGCATTGTCAAATACTATAACAGAAGGGAGATAGAGAACTTGGGATGATGGGAGAAAAGATGATCCTGCGTCAGCTTGAAAAATTCTAATCTGAGGCTTTGCTGAACTTCCTGGGCTAGAGAGAAATCAGGACAATCACGTTTTGGTTTCTTTCCTCGCCTCATAAGAATATGCTCCTTGGGTCTAGGCTATGAAAAAATTAATGATAATTATTAACATATTTGTGTAGTACATTACAAAAGGGCACAGTGGCCCCATAAGCAGCTATCGTTCTTAGTACCATGTGATAAATTAAGAAACTACAATGCAGAGAGGCAACATAATGTGCCCAGAGTTACTGTCTTAACATCAATCCCCAGCCCAGTAGAATGTGGCTCCCATCTGAGCAGGACTTTCGCATCATTTGAGTTGTTACTTGAGTTGGGTAGATTTCCAGCACCAAGAAGAGTACCCAGTACTTGGTGGTCACTGGAAAAATGTCTTGTTGAATAAGTGAATGAAACACAGATTTTTTTTGGTTCTAAGACCTGTGTGCTTTTCACCTCATCACCAGCTCCAGATTAAGTACTTTGGCCTAGAACGAGCTTCTGTGGGAGAGAACAATAGACATGACAATTGCTTTCTTCCCTCAGTAGGCACACTGTTTTAGTGACTACTGTTTGTTTAAAACACACTCAGCTGGAACCTTGTCAAGGTGCGTGGGGGCCAGAAGCATTGTGGGGGCAGAGGCTGTGCAGTGGAGGTGGGAGAGGGTCATCATAAGAAGGTCTTGGGCACAGTAGCCAGCCAAGCTAGGAACAATTGTCTAGTCATATCTGCTCATCAAGTGGGGCCCCGTGGTGGCTCAGCTGGAATCAGACACAAACAAAGTAGCCTTTTCTGTACCAACAAGAGTGGAAATAAGATGTGTCAGCAAGACAAAGTCTTTCCTCGCGGCTGCTCTGCAGGATCTAATAGAAGGAAAGTCAAGAGGCTGCGAGGGGCAATGAAGAGCCTGGGGTTAAGAAAAGGACTATTAGTAAGGACACACTGGACCATAATAGAAAATGTCACCTTTTACAATTCCTTTAATATAGGCACCTGTGGTATGTTTTCTGGTGTTGCTGCTCTGTTCTTACTGGGTCGTTCCTCCTCCCAGGCACCTTGGGAGAGGAGAGAGGTGGAATAATAGAGGAGAGACTGGAAAGGAACATCTGTGTTTGTGCCTGCCAAATTCCAGAACCCAGGCTGTGCCTGTCTGCATATGGTCACAGTGGTTCTGTCTCAGTGACTGCTACCCTCACACTTGTCTTCATTTTCCTGGCCACTATAAATAGATTGAAATATTTAGCTTCTTTCCCTTTGGTAGGAGTGCAGCTGGTAAAGGCTAGATCTGCCCCAGAGGTGTCTGCTGGTCAGCCATGGTTAAGTACCCACTGAGAGATGACTACCAGTTATTTATGACTTAAAAATTTTTACCATTTTCCAGAGTGCCAACCAGTGTATGGGTGTCTTAGTGTTGCCACATCTTCCCAAGGGACTGAATTTTGGGAACTGCAGAAGAATGTAATTTGGAGATGCTACAAATTATAGTAAGGACAGGACAGGTTGGTGACTGTGCCCCTTAGGAAGCATATCTGAGCAGCAGATGCCTGGTAGGCTTGTCAGCAAAGGGTGTGGGCTCACTGGGTTCTTCTTGGCTTTAGCACTCATTGTACCTTCTGTGTGTCCTGGGAACCAGGACATCCATCTCCATGGACCTCTGGGCATTATCTAGGAGTGCATGACTGTATATAGATCATGCTTCCCACGCCAGGTGACAGCATCTACGCTTCCCCTGTGGGCTGACACAGGGATGTGCAGTAACAAAACACTCATAGTGACAGTAACACCATCCACGTCAGTACCTGTGATGCCTAGCACTCTGGTCATCTTGGTAGAGATGAATTTCTCATTTTCACAACCTTTTTGTTCAGTTTTCACTGGCACTGATCTGTCTTCAGTAACAAGATCACATCAAATTGCTGGGATATTCCAAACTTTCATGACTGAGTTGGTTAGAGTTTGGTGCATTGCATTTTTGATTTGTCCACTTTCCCCCCCAAGATTTTTGTCTCCCAATTGTCCTTCCTTCTAACTCCCCCCCCCCACACACACAGACATTTCCAGCTTCAGCCCATCCCCCTGTAGAGTGGAGATGGGAAATTGTACTGTCACATTTCCCCGTGGCTCTCTCACTTCCTCCGTCTTTGCACCACACGATCTGTGCTTGTCCAGTTTGGGCCTGTGATGTTTCTAGCATCCCTTGGTTTTCTGGGCCAAGTGGCCCACCCCACCCCTCTCCCCAGAGTCCCATTTCCATTGCCTTGGTCCTTCAGTCCCAGGGGTGGGCCTTTGGTTCCCCTCATCTTGTGGGTTTACCTGGGAGTGATAAGCTTAAGTAATTCTGGGAAAGAAGTTGATTGAGGGTGAGGAGTGATAGGATTCCTAGGTTCTATCAGAGTGTTGACTCCAGAGACCGGGGACTTTACACGTGAGAGGAGTGAGGATTATGGACCCTAAACAACGGGTCCAAGATATCACAGCTCAGTGTAGCACAAAAATGAGATTCCACCCCAGGTCTGTCTGATTCCAGAGCTTCTACTACATTAAATTGCCTCTTACCAGACAGAATATTACCAGCCTCGATTTTGAGAAAGTGGCTGTGTGGCTCAGGCAATCTGTCCCTCTAGAAAATTATCAAATACTACAACAACTAAATTAGTTTGACAACAGCTTTTATACTACTTGTTGAAGTTACCACGTACTGAATTCTTACTAACTTTGTTGAAAGCACTTTACTTATACTCTTTATTCCTTAAACATCCCTCCCCCCAATTTTTCCATTTTGGGGTTGAAGAAACTGACACTTGGAGAGTTTAAAGGAATAGCCATTCAGTGGAGGCATCAACTACTAACATGACAATGAGCAGGATGATATTTTTATGTACACTGAAACCTAAAAAATTCAGAAGAACTTCCCCCACAAATGCACCCCCAAAACTGGTCAGGACAGCAAGGAGTTGCAAGGAGAGGAAAGCCTGGATGAACAGGTGCTCTTTTTATCCTATTAAAAAGTAGTGTAACACTTATTAGTGCCCCTAATGTTCAAAAACAATTGCTTTTTTAAGTGTGCCAAAATGCATTTAACCTTGACACAGGCATGATGGGAGTATACTTCCGCAGGGCGGGTGCTGGAGGGAGTTAACGCTCACACTGTGGGGGCGCTTGCTGGGCTCACTGCTGCTTGTGCTGTGTCTTGGGTAGGACTGTGTCTGGAGCTATTGGGACAGTGGCTCACCCATGCTTCACCAAGATGGGACCTGATAGATTCTTTCAGATGAGGGCATGATCATGTTGTTGAATAGTTTGATCCTTAATGACAAACTGGAGAATGGAAGGGTTTAGATGCCTTTGCAGAGTGGATAATGGGAAGTGTTACAAATTATGGAGATGTTCCTGAGGACTCCAAAACCATTACGTGGTGCAAGGGGCCCAAGGATGATTGATGGTCAGAGGGCTTGGATTTGAGTCCTCTCCTCTATTGCCAATTGCTCACATGACCTTGGGTAAGTTGTTTCCATCTTCTGGCCTTGGTTTTCTCATCTGTATTATTAGAGGATTGGGTTACATGATTTCCAAGGGACTTTTCTGCTTTTACTTTCCATCTATACTGCATGGGCTTTGTTCAGGCATTCCTCACTTTTGCCTGTGAGGGTCTTCTAAGTGCTCCATTCTTTTCCCTTAATCCATGTTTTGTCTCCCTACTTTCAGATTGGTCTTTCTAAATATGTAAACTTTATCACATGACACTCTCACCTAAAACCCTCATGCCTATGGGATAGAGACAAAACTTGCCATGGATATAAAAAAGGATATAGAGGAGATAGATATCATAATCATAAAGTGTGAGTTCCCAGTTATATATGGAATCACATTCCCCACAAAACCAAAACGCTTGTTCTTTCTAAAGAGCAGTGAAACATCTACAAAAATTGAACTTTTAGCAATAATTTCCCCAGGAAGTTTATTGGCCATATCCTCTGACCACAGAGCATCAATGCAGTGGAATTTGAGTGTCTTCCCATGCAAAAAATGGTATCAAAGAGACTCTAAAACTTAAAGTAACTGTACAAAATAACTGATGGGTCAGAAAAAAATCAAAGTAGAAATTATAGATTACTTAAAATGATTAAAAGTCTGAAACTCTAAATATCAACAGTCAAGGAATGTGGCAAAATCTCTTTTTAAAGGATGATTTATGTCCTTAAATGACTTTGTTAATAAGAAAAAAATGATATAAGAATTAAAACCAAGAAGTGATGAAATAAAGATGAAGAAAACCAAGAAAAGTAAGAGGTAAGAATCAACAAAGATAAAGCCGAAACAAATGAATTAGAAAGAAAAAAAATCAAGAGTGGATTCTTTCAAAATACGAAACAAAAGAAAAGGATTAAAATTTGAGCAGAAGAAGATGGAATGTATCGGTTGTCTATGGCCAGTGTAATGAATTACTACAAATTTGGGGACTTAAAACAACACAGATGCATTCTCTTACAGGTTCACCGAACTCCGGTCAAGGTGTTGGCAGGGCTGGCTCTGCTTGGAGGCTTTGTGGGAGAAGCTGTTTCCTTGCTTCGTTTAGATTCTGGAGGCCTCTCTCATTCCTTGGCTCCTGACCCCTTTCTTGCATCATTCCAACCTCTTACTGCTGTCATCACATCTCCTCCTTCCTCCTTTGACCTTCCTGCTTCTCTCTTATTGTGTGTGTGGGGGGGCTCCACCCATAGGGCTCCCTCAGCCACCATGGATGAGAATAAGTCTACCAAGAGATGGTCTGCTTGGGGAAGAAAAGTGGCCGATCTCTCAAAGGAGAAGGGCCAAGAGCCTTTTCCTCAATGGGCTTTTATTGGCTTCATTTTGCACAGGAATACAGGTAAAGCTCATTAATCATTGTTAGGCAGTTAGGATCAAACAACAGGTAACATACAAAGAACTATTAGGGCTTATTCTGAGTCAGGGTCTGTTAGCTAAAGGGCTACAAAACTTTGGGAAACAAACTCATTTCCTGCTCAGACCCTTATCATTTAATTGAGAATATTCTTAGCAAAGCAGGTTTCACAGGATTTTATATATTCTTTCTTAGGCCTGATCACCCTGGGGAACCTGCCCTTTCTAGCACAGGGCTGCACCACCCTTTGTCATTATTTCAGGCTCAGGTCAGGCAGGGGAAGTAAGACAGTCAAGAGATTGGGAGACTTCTTGCAGACAGAATGAGGACTCAGGCTATGTCAAGGCTGAGGGGTGAGGGTACATCACCCCCTTTTGCTATAGCTCCCAAGTCCTCCCCTGGGCCCCCCATAATTGTGCCTGTCTTAGGTTATCCTTCTCTTGAGGAATCTTACCCATCATTGGCTAACCGATCATGCATCGGGGGCCAAGGAGGGTGAAGTAAAAGGGGCAGAGGCAGCGCTCTTGCCAGGGAGATAAGCTTTGTCTCCTTAGTGGCTTATGGTCTGAAGGTCACTCACTCAGCCTTAGCCATGGGGGGGCTACAGGTTCTGAAACCAGGCAGGGTAGTTCCCAACATTTTATAAGGACATTTGTGATTATATATGGGATTCTCCTGGATAATCCAGGATGGTCTCCCCATTTTAAGATCCTTACCCAGTTGCATCTGCAAGTCCCTTTTGCCATGTAAACTAACACCAAAAAGGTACCAGGTCTAGATAGTTTTGTGGGCAAGTTCTATCATGGCTATAATGAAACGATGATACTCAGATCACTTAAATTTCTCCAGAGCATAAAAAATATGGAATATCTTCAACTTCATTTTTTGACTCTGATAATGATACCTGAAAAAGTCTGTCAAATAAAAAGTACAGAACAATCTCTCTTGACCAGAAATGTAAAAGTCCTGAGAAAAATACTAACAAATCATATACAGCAAGATATTTTTAAAAATGTCATAACTAGGGAGCTTTATTCTAAGAAAGATTATGGAAGCTTGTTTCAGCATTAAATGTTTTATTAATTTTTTAGGAAATTTATGTAATTTTTGAATGTGATATAAATAATATATTAATAGGTTAAAAGAGAAAAATAGATATGATCATTTTACTGGGGTCTAAAAGTGATTTTATAGTAAAACTCAATATCCAGAACTGAAAATAGTAATTTATAAAACTTTAGAATCCATTGGAATTAGGAGAAAACTGCTTAACAACAAAGAAACAACAAAAGCATCGGAAACCAATACTAATCAGAGAAAACAGTGAAAGAGCTGAAATGAATAAATAAGTCTCCTCTCCAGTACTGTTGTCATTTAGTGTTGTTGTTGAAGTCTAGCCAAAGAAATAACAAAAAAAGGAAATAAGAAATAAATATTAGAAATTAAGAACCAAAAAGTTTATTGTTGATTAGAGTATTATTATAAACTAGAAAGTCTAAGTTAATCAAATGAGAATCTACTAGATATGAGAGCTCAAAGTCGGCTGATATGAGACAAGAGCCAGTAGTTTTCCAAAGCATTAACAATAACCAACTGGAGTTTTAAGAATGAGAAAAATCCTATTTACACAGGTAACTAATTGCTAGGAATTAAAAATAACATGAAATATTTGGGAACTATATAATGACATTATGAAATACTATTAAACAAACTGAGAACATAACTGAAGAAAATTGAGAAACATACCATATTCTTGCTGGAAATAGTCATGCTTGTAAATATGTCTTTATCCCAGATTAATCTATAAATTTATAGAATCCTGATCAAAGTCACAGTAGGGTGTTTTTAAATTTTGCAAATCAGTTTTTGAATTTTTGCACTTTACAAATCAATTCACTTGAAGAGTGAATATGTAAAAATAGTTAATTTTGGAAAAGAGGTGAATAATGATGGTAGGATTTGCTTGGCTATCAAATGTGCTATAAAATTATAGTAAGTAAATGTTATATTATTGACATAAGAATTGATAAATTAGTTAATTTATCAAAGTAAATTCCAAAGGGATTTGGATTTAAATGCTAATATAAAACATAGGAAAATATTCTTTAATCATATAAGGGAGCAGATCTTTCTAAAGCTCTTCTGAAGGATCACATCAAGGCTGGAGATCTTTAAAAAATTGACAGGTTTTAAGTGTCCATCAGTAAATGAGTAGATCAAAAAACTATGGTACTTTTACACAATGGAATACTATGCAGCAGAGAGAAAGGAGCTCCTATCCTTTGCAACAGCATGGTTGGAACTGGAGAGCATTATGCTAAGTGAAATAAGTCAGGCAGTGAGGGGTAAATACCATACGATCTCACCTTTAACTGGAACATAATCAACAAAAGAAAAAAACAAGTAAAATATAACCAGAGACATAGAAATTAAGAACAATTTGACAGTAACCAGAGGGGAGGTAGGAGGAGATAATGAAGGGAAGGGTTATCAGGAACTGCTATAAAGGACATAGGGACAAAACCAAGAAGGAGGGTGGAAGCAAGGGAGGAAGGTGGGTTTGGCTGGGGTGGGGGAGAGTGGTGGGGGAAAATGCAGACAACTGTAATTGAACAACAATAAAATAATTATTTAAAAAATTGACAGGTTTGATTACACAATAATTTTATAATTTTTTACTTCAGAAGATATCGTTAACAAAGTTAATAGACAAACAAACTGGGATAAATATATTATGTGTCTTAGGCAAAGATTTAATAATGATAATATATAAAGTACTCTTACACACCTGTAAGAACAAAGTAAATAACACCAAATTATGCTAACTAATGATTCACATAAAAAGAAATGCAAATTTCCAGTAAATGTAAGAAAACATCTTCCACTAATGAAAATGAAATCATATTAAACCTGTGAGATCCCACTTGGCCCTCTTAGCAACAGTGACAATTTTATGTTTTGCAAGTATGTGGAGGCACATGCTGTTGGTGAAGGTATAAATGGGTTGATGCAATCATCTGGAAAGGCAACTTATCCATGTGCATAAAATTTAAAATGGGCATTCTCTCTGACCTAGCAATCACACAGCTATATATTTATCTATGAAAATAATCCCACAGATGTGAGAAGAGCTGCATGCTATGTTACCTGATACATTATTTACAATAGTAAGGAATTTTAACTGACTGAAAAGTCTACCAGTTAAGGCTTTGTTTTAATGTGTTATGACTGATTCAAGCCTTGGAGGATTCGCATCAAGGATTAGCAATCCTGCACTGAATATTTTCAGGACTGAAATCAAGAATACAAATAGAGATCAGCAAATCTCAATGTATAAAAGGTACAAATTAAATAAATGGACTGTTAAAATAAGGATATTCTATCCTCCCACTTTGATAAATGTGCCTTCAGACATGGGCAGAACTATGGTTTTATTTGGCTGAAGCTGCGCAAATATCAAAGATGATCAGCTTAATTGTTATTTTGCATGACTTGGTGATCTCTTGATGGGCCAGGGGTTCCTGGGTGGGTGACAAAGGAAGACATTCCTAATTCATGATAGTTATACGCTTATTTCATAAATTTATTTTTCTTGTCCTTATGTCAATGAAGTCACTAATTACATTGGTATAATTGAGGTTTCACATTAACAATGTCAGACAGACTTTCTTGAATCATTGTAGTTCTTATTGTTGTCTTTTATTTCAATTTGGAGTGACTTTGTTCAGCTGAGTCAGTAGCAACTGAAATTGTCCATATAAGTCTTAAAACAATGCATAGATTCAGAAAAGAACATGATTTTTACATATTCTGTTCAAACACTGAAGTGGGTCACATATGATAAATTATCCTTAGTTCAAAGAATATTACAGTGTATATTACTTCATCATGTACATTGCTGTTGCTTCTATGTTGATTTTCGCTGACTTTTAAAGCAATGTCTAGATCCATTTACAAATGTGAAGAGTTGGTATCACACTTTACCCATTTAAATTTGGATAGATATATAAATATGAAGTCATATGAATTGTTTGATAATGCAAAATATACCTCTATCACTCTGCAGCTCCAATAAATATGGTACTTCATGAATACCTCTGGAACCATGGGTTAGAACACAAAAAGCAAGAAAATAGACACATGCCTTTACTGGAAACAATACTTCATTATGCAAAAATCTGTAGGTCCATGCTCTTTGTGAGAAAGGATTGGGCTGGTTAATTACTTTGTCCTCACTTCTAAACCCTACTGACCCCCAGATCATCTCTGTACTCTTAGCAATGACAGTCTGTGGTATCAACAGTGACATAGTTATTGACCTTTGTATTTGGAGGCCAAGGGATGGAGAGGAACTTACCCGGAGTCCTAACAGTGTTGGTGACGAGCACGGATGTTTATGGTGGTAATGGGTTACTCCATGCTGACACCAATGGGTGGGTTCAGAGCAACAAAAGTGCCCATGTGTTCTTGAACAAATTTACTTTTTTGTGGTTTTGTGATATGGAGAGCTTCTAAGCCTCCACTGGCTATGGCGGGGATAATGCCCACTTGAAGGTGACTGTCAGGCCAGGAGCTGTATTTCAGCAAGCAGTTGGGGTAGGGGATGGGGCAGCCCCTGGGCAGGTAGGTTGGCTGTGGCCAGACAATGTGTAGATCAGCACAGGGAAAAGATTCCTGTGGATAGGGTAGTAAGGGTTGGGGGAGAAAGAGCACAGCTTGGTGAGCCTATGGCTCAAGAGCTTCAGACCCCTTTTGAGGGTGAAGCTTCTAGAACATCCTCATCTGCAGCAGAGCTGAGCCTGCAGGTACCTGGGAACTACCGAGAGAGGGTTTGCCTATGGAAAGGCTTTGTGGGGTCCTTCAGAAGTAAAGACACTAAAGGGATGGAGAGAAGGATAAGACACTGGCTTGTTTATTTAGTACTGAGAGCACCTCTTTATAGCTTATTTAGCATTACATGGTGAACAGAGTTAGGGCATAGATATATTAGAGTTGCTTAGGCTTATTACTAAACCATAAGCTCCTTCAAGAGAGGTTCCACATTTATCTTCCATTATATTCCCAGTGCCTGGTACATAGTAGGTATTAACAAACACTTCTTCAATGCACACTTAAGTGGTATGGGTGGGAAATGAACATGAACTTTTGAACATGAAAACGAACCACAAATATTTCAGTGGTAGAGGTAAAAAGTCTGGTTGCATTTGAAAGGGGTGGGATGCAAAAGAAAATTCTAGATATAGAAGGTCAGAAGTGTTTTGTGCCTCTAAGATTCAAACTTCCTGCATATGGAAGTTTGCATGTAGTGAAAATCTTACTACAGGATTTTCATACATGGCAAGGTTAAAGCAAACATCAGAGGGACAAGTACAAGAATGGAGGGACCCAGAAAGTAGCGATTCCCGCCAGAAGATAGCTAGAATTTCTCCAGCTCCCCCATTGTGGAGTACCCCAAGTTCTTCCCACAATCTAATCTCATTTACTGTTAGCATCATTTGAAGTTTGGCTGGCCATGGGTGTCTTTAAATCTACTTTATGTAATGGGAAATGAGGCAGATGAAGTTAGAGAGAGACCTAAGACAACACCATGACCTAAGGTGGCATTTGAACAGCGTCTTAGATCTCTGAGCTTCTTAGGAGGAGCATGCACTGGCCACCACCTTTTTCTGCCCAGAGGCATCTCAGTGGTTTCTTTGGCTGTGCAGAGCCCTCAAGAACATGGGCAGGTAGGAGAGTTAATGACGTGGAAAAGACCTGCAGCGCGCCACCCCTTGCTGCTTTCCCAATGACAAGGTGCATCCTTCACCTAGCATCCACCAAGCATTTGGCTTTGAACACGACGGAGCTTGCAGAGGGCTTGGAGCTCCCCGAGGGTGGCAGGTGCTAGATATTAACATAACATCAACGTTTGTCGAGCAGAACGTGCATTCGGGCTGCTGATGAGGCGCTCCCCAAAGTTTAGAAATATGCAAAACTGGCTCACCGACATCTTTACACCTGGCTGAACCTCTTAATGGCCTTGCTCCCCCCCATTCTGCCCACCAGCAGGCCGCCTAGCACAGCGTGAGCACGCTCACTCTCCTTTCCCCTCTGCCTCTTCTCCTGTTGGTGCCTTCCTCCCAGGCTTTTATGCAGCGAGTCATTTTTCTGCAGTTGTCATTTACTGCTCCGCCTAACTGCTACATCTGAGCGTGGCCGAACTAATGATGCAGCAATTAAGAGTGATTAGGGTTATTGATAATAAAGAGGCTTCATAAACTTGATTAAATGCATTCATTAATGAACATGTTGTGGGTGCTTGTGTGTGGTGGGGTAGAGAGTGAAAGGTGGAAAAAACAGGAAAAAGGAACTGGCTCCAGAAATGTCCCAGAATGGATCTGAAGATGACTCGGAAGCTGAGTTATCTGGCAGGAAGATCAGGAGTCCCCCAGGGACTTGGACTTGAGGAAATTGCAACAAAATTGCTGTCCAGAGCTCATCATTCATTTGTATACCAGTGCAAGTCAGAGGGGGACAAAGGCAGCACGCTGCTGAAACAGAAGAGCTGCAAGAGTCGCCTGAAGTTGTCCCTGCTTGAGATATGTGTTGGTCCCCACCTTTCCTTGGGGGTGAGCAGCAGAGGTTGTTACTAATTAACACAAGCAAAGCTCTTTCTGCTTCCCTGCCAGCTCTGCCCAGGGACCGAGGATGGCTGCAGTTCAGGCTCCTTTGATCGCCTCTCTGCTTGCTGCGGGTAATTGTGCCATGTTAATTCCAGCCTTCTCTCTCTCTTTTGTATAAGGCTTTAGGGTGCTGGAGACTGAGGACAGGGTCCTCACCCTCCGTGCCACAGCTAGAAACAGTGGAAAGCCTTAGAGCTCATTCCCTTCGAAGGTGTAGGCAAGCCTGGTTAACTCTGGCCTCAACTCAGGGCTGTGGCGGTTCAGAGGGGAAGGCTGCAAAGGCTGCCTTCACTAAGCACGTGCAGATTCTGGGTGGTGCAAATGAACAGGAGTTCGGATAAATTAAAAGATTAAAAAATAAGAACAATAAGCTTTTTCTTAGAGAACCCCCAACACACATCCCTCCCACCCACTTACCTAAGGGTGTCACCTGCTTACAATGTGCTCCTGCCCCAGGGCGGCTTCCCCCAGGGCCTGCTAGACTGGGAAGTCATTAGCTTGGCTGCGGTTACTGGTACTTCCAAGCAGTTACACTGAGATTCTCTTAAATCAGCCAATGATTTTAAAGATGAATTGGTTATGTCCCTTCATTTGGCTCCAGTTAGTCTGGGTGACATTATGTCGTGTATTCTCAAACCATATTCCGACCTCACCTGGGGTCTGCTCCCATCCTCCACTCAATGCCCTCTGGCCCTTTGTGTCCTGAAGCTTCCATGGGTGAGTTTTTGGGGGGTCCCTGGGTGGGATTTAACATGTAGCATACCACTCACTCCTTCCTGCAGCAGAGTCACAGCTGAAATGAAATATTGGAGCCATTTTTGAAAGATTTACACGGACATTGTGTAACTGATACTGTGAAGAAAGATTTAATAGGCACCTCCGGTTTGTGAACACCATTGATTTAGCCCTCAACCCACTCCTGTCAGCTGTGGAGCTGGCCAGGGATTCTGTCAGTTAGTCCTCAGCATTTATTGAGAAAGCCCTTGAGGTAGACTTCGAGTACCTCAGGGTTCTGAGAATTGATAATAATGAAAAGAATCCCTGGATCTCAGGATTGGATGGCCCTTAAATTTCATCTCATCTTGAATCCCTTTAGCACATCCCTGTCATGTAGCCCCCACTCACCACCTCTCAGGGAAGCTCATTTTGGGGGAACACAGACTGGCAGGAAGCTTTTCTTTAGGCTGAGATGAATTCATCAGGACCTAAAAGTTCTGGTGTGGGATTGCTTTGTAGGTGAGGCCCAGTCATAATGAAGAATTTTTTGTCCCTTGAGCAACTGGATTCCCCGGGATGGGTATCAAAGTGAGTGTTATTTAATTCTCCTCTTGTAGAGCGAAGACTGACAGGTGGTCCCGATGGGCTCCCTCAGCACTCGTCTGTCGTCCACTGTGCAAGGCGCCTTGAGGGACGACGGTTCTTGCCTTAGAGGACCTTACAGTCCAGGTGGGGCGATGAGGCATATCCTCACGGAGAGTCACTGTAATGATAGCGATGTTACATTAGCTCATCAGTGAAAGGTACAGCATTCTTTCTAAATACCTACTGCTCAGAAATAACTTTAGTTCCAATGATAGGAGAGCAGTTACATAATTTATGGTGGCATCCATTCAATGGATTATAATAGAGTCCTTAAAAACCATACTTTCAAATAACATTTTAAGGTCATGGGAAAGTGCTCACAATGGGATATTAAATGAAAACAAACAAGCAGACAATATATCAAGCTGTCTATCCTGTTTTGAATGTTTATCATCTATCTTTAACACTGGCGATTATATATTTTTTATGATTGTCTATATTTTCTAATCCATGTAAAATAATATTATTCTTTATAATAAAAACTCAATTTATATATGTTTATTTGCTTGTTTTTATGGTGGAAAGGACAAGGCAAAACCAAGCTTGGGGTGGGGGGAAATACGGCATTTATCATTCCAGCAGGGAGGTAACACTGAAGAGAGACTGGCCAGTGCTTATGGCTTTCTCGTGTTCTACTCTTGAGCCTGGAGGGAGAGCTGGGCGAGGGAAGGGACAAATGTAAAACAAACACTGTTTGGAAAGACTGTAGAGGTGGTGGGGACGAGATGAGAAGGTCAGCGGTTCTAGGCCCTTGCTGGTATCGCAGGTGCCGACCTGGCAAGGCGGAAGGCTCGAAGAGTGTCCGAAAGCTCATGTCAGGTGGGGAATGCTCACCATGCATTCCTGCTTTCAATATCTGAACCTTGTATTCTAGAATTTGACTTCCTTCGATTTTACTGGAATTTAGCTGAAATTTTAGAGAATGTAATCATTCTAGGCTGTGCTCTGCATTTCGGCACACCTTGCCCAGAATGCCTTCACTCTTCTTGCTGCTAATACGATGCCATCTTTTCTCCAAGGTGCACACCTGGCCTCAGTTCCTCCAACCACCAGCCCTCTGACGTTCTTTCTCTTCTGGATGCCCATAGAAACTACCCCTTACCTGCACTCCTTATACGTGGCTTTCAGTTATCAGATACCTTCATGCAGGACCATCTGACACATCTCATTAACTAGGTTTTAAGGCTCGGGAGAGCTGGAACTCCGTCTTACATCCCTTTGTGCCCCAACATGGTCCCACTCCACTAATGGGGTATCAAAACTGCTTGGCTGCCTCAGATGATCTTGCCCCACCCTGCATTTTAGAGGCTGTGAAGTAGTGAGAGAGATTTGGTGACTGGTCCAGGCTCACCCAGTGATGAATGAGAAGCTATCTATTTATTCAACAAATATTTAGTGAGCCTATGTCTTCTGGCTTCAAGATTGGGGCATTCAGTAAATACTTCTTTGTCTGTTGATTGAATGGATGATTGATCCACTATGTTCCTGAAGTGGAATGTCAGATTTGACTATAATAAATGTTTTCAACATCAGTTATTTGCCCAGCTCCTTACATGCAATCAACATCTCATTATTCCTCGCATCCATCCTATGATACTTTCTAGTTTTATAGATGAGTAGATAAAAACTGAGGTGGATTAACAACTTGAGCCTGGTATACAGACACACAGTAACATAAATACAACTTGAATCCAGGCCTTGTTCCTGCACATTGAATGCTCTTGCCCTGCTCCCACTTACCAGACTGGCCCAGCACTGGAGGTCAGATGCGCAGGTAAATTATACAGTGCAACTCTGGGTTCAAGGTCAAATACTGTTCTTCAGCCATTCAGTAAAGCTCTGATCAAAAGTATCTGTAACTCACTGTGCTATTATGAACTGTCCCTGGGATCATTTTTCTCTCACAGAGGGAGATCTGCCAATTTGTTCAGGGGAGAACGTAGGTGAGGCCGGTTTTCCTAGGGTGGCTTTGTACTTTTGGCAATTAGGTTTGCAGTCTAGAAAACAACGGCAGGCAGCCTGCACTGGGAGAGGGAAAGAGAAAATTCTATCATGTCAGAATAATGAGATCTGTGATTTCAGCAGTTACTGGGTCAAAGACACACACAATGTGTTATCTGTAATGCTTTCCTCCTGACATTTGGGGAAATTGCATTTATGCAGAGGACACAGGATGCTAGAACGTAGTACTCCACTGACGCCACTCAGAGCTGACAGGCTGCAGTCCCTCCTGCCAGAGCCTGGCCCTGACATTTCTCTAGGAGGATGCAGGCAGGGCCCAGCCGGATGATAGGAGGGTCCTTCCAGCCCCTGAGACCCTGGCATGTCTGCTGCTGCTCCAGCGGTAAGGGAAGATCCCAGAGTCCACACACAGGGCAGGTTGGTTAGTCAGCTGAGCAGGTCCATGCTCAGGGACCTCTTGGTGATCCTACCTGTGCGGAATGAGGTTCTCTTCCAGCCCAAGCTCTTACAGAGCCTTTCCCTTCTGATATTTCCCAGCACACCAGATGTCTGAGACAGCCCTGAGATTCTTTTGGAGTGAGTTTAGATTTCTGTGGTGGACTTCCTTCTTCACTCTCCAATTCTGGCATGCAGAGGCCCATAAGCACCAAAGGAACAAGGCTTGTGGCTCTGAGGCTGATTCCGAGGTAGGGAGTTTATCGCTCTCTCTCATGGGCTTCTCTACTCTTCCTCCTGTCTCGCTGCTCTCTTTATCTGCAGTGGCAGTGATGAAGTGATTGATTACCCTGCCTCAGAGGTCTTGCACAGTTTTAAATTTAATCCTGCCACACAACAATAGGCAGACAGAGGGGGAGGTGCGTGGGTGCGCACCCCACCCCCTCTTCCCTGCTGTCCCACCAAGTCAGAGAGTGAGTCTTCCCTGGATATAACATTTCAAAAGATCCTTCTCTCCGACTGCAATCAGGGAACTGTTTTCCCCTCTGGTTCTATCAGAGACAACCAGCAGTTCATTAAATGGGCTTGACAGCACATCCCATATCAATCATTCTTCGGAGGCTGGCATTTTCTGTGGCAGTCAGATTGGGCAATTGCACTGATGAGTAGCTTTCAAATATTTTTAGAGCAGAACTCTTTTTCGAAATGAAAATCTTACCTGGAGCTCCAATGTAAAAAACATATTTGAGTGAAGAAGTAATTTCCTGGACAATGTAACTCCTCACTGTTCGGTCAGGTTCACGGCAGTGTTCTCAGTGCTTCTAACGTACCTCTCAGAAGCCCAGGAGTCTGTGAAACTCACTGGAAACCTACTGGACCCATTGATGAACCCTTGACAACCACCTGTAAGGACCAGCAGGGCTAAGTGATTGATGGAGATCATACCACAAGGTAGCAGTTGAGTTGGATCTATAAATTGGGTTTTCTTTGCCCAGATAAATTAGCTATATTTATGCCTGTATAAAGGGATGTGGAGTAGATTTTTCTCCTGTTGCTCTAGAATCATCAGTTAAGGTCCACAGTAGAAGACAGGAGGCACTAAACCCTACATTTTAAAGAGAGCCACTAACAATTGGGCTAGCACCTTCTCCCTGAGCTTCCTATGGAGTGGCAACATTGACCTTCCTACAGTCATCAGCCCCATCTCCACCAGTGAACCTCAGGTCAGATAAGGAGAGAGCGGGGTACTGGGAAGGGATGGCCGTTGGGATCGTGTACTTTGTGGGGAGTACAATGTTAATAGTGAAGGAGGGAGGAAAGGGCAGATTCCACCCCTCTTCTCCCCACCAAACCAAGTGTTTACCCACTTGTAAACAATAACAAATCAGTATCTTATTCCCTGGGTGGATGTCTTATCAAAGGACTCAGAGACCATTTCAGAGCAAGGGAAAGAGAACCTGAGATGGCGGAGACTGCAGACAGGGCAGCCTGCAGCGGCCTGTCCCCTCAGCATACCTTGGCAAGTTCTTCTAAAATCAAGGAGGCACAGTGAAGAGAGCTGCCTTAGCTATCTTGCCAGCATCTCACTTGAGACAGGTATTCCTCAAAAAGGGACCCAGGAGCATGAAATCTGGAAGTGAACCAATGGCGTCAGGAGCTAAAGGGTATGGTGTACAGCAATGAGAGCAGAGGTGGATCTCACCTATTGGGGATCTGTGTGGCGGGGAAGGCCAGGAGGATCCGTCAAAATCCCCAGCAGGTGCCATAGCAGAAATAGTACCTCCTGGTCAGTGGTGACCAGAGGAGCAATGCAAACCTGACATCGAGAGAATGCTAACCACACATGGTGAGGCCCAAGGGCACGTCCTCCTCCGGTAAAATAGGTTGCAACTTTCTAAAGCCTCAAGCGTGTCAATGATGGGGGAGAAGGAAAACTTTAAATGGAAGTAAAATTGAAGTTTAAAATGGACTTCAACTTTTTATTATGTAAATTAAATACATGCAGGAATATTGAATGACAAACACCATGAACACCCATCTAATCACCCAGGAGTTTCACTAAGTCTTAATGATTAGTTGGTCTGTCTATCCATCCCTCTATCTACCTATTCCCCTATAAATTTCAAAGGAAATTGGGCTGTCATAACACTTTACCCCTAAACATCTCTTACCATTAAGGATATTCTTCATAATCACAAAGCCATGATCACACCTAAAGAAAACAATTCCCTAATGTCATCTTAACACACCGAAGCAGACTATTTTAATCAGTGAACATGACTAGGTTGTTGTGGAATCTGGGATGCTATTAAGTAATGGGAGAGGAGGATTAAATTTATCACAGGTTGAGGTTGTGATTGGAAGAAATAAAACTGTTTCATGCTTATAGCCCAAAGAGTTGAGACTCCCTAAGAAACTTGTTATATTTATCCTCTTTATTCCTTAAGGGAGATTAGCGTTGATGGCAGTTATGTGAGGATAATTCACAAAGGAGATGGGCTTTCTGCTCTCTCCTTTCCACCTTCCTCCTTCAGAGCCAGTCTCCAAGGATGGTCCCCAGTGCATCATGTCTCTTGGAGTTCACTCCCTTGTCTACTCCCCTCTCAAGTTGAATCGAGATGGCCTGATGGTTCACTTTAACAGATCCTATGTTATTCTTGACAGCTTTCACTCTTGTGGTTTTGTGAGTCCTCAGGCACCATGTAGCAAGTCCATGTGCAGAAGCCACATGGAGAGACCACGTGGAGAGGCCATGTGGAGAGGGCATGTGGAGATCTGAGGCTATATGATGGAGACAGAGGCCCAGCTGGTCACCTGCCCAGCTGAGTCCAGTCTTCCTGCCCTCTATGCCAAGGCACAAGACGTGTGACTATGCCAAGTGGGACCTTGTAGCCCAGCTGAATCCCCAGATGACTGCAACCTCAATTGACATCCATCACAGGGAGAAAAGAAACCACAATAGTTGATCCCAGTCAACCCACAAAATTATAGGAAATAATTGAGCCACCAAGTTTTGGGTTGGTTTGTTATACAGCAAAATCAGAACTCTGAAAGCAAAGAGCATGTAGGAGGCAGACTTCCTACAAAACTTATTCCTGTGGGAATGGGAAGGCAAGGTACCCTGTTTAACCCCAGAGTTACACCTTCCTGTTTCTCCCTTCTCTTGGCCACAGGGCAGCTTCCATGAAGCACAGGAACATACTTCCTTTAGATGGCTCCAGATAACAGGCACCACATTCAGGCCTGGGCAGCCAATGGCATTATGATCCAGCTGATCCAAGAGAATGATATTTGATGGTGGCAGTGATGACAGATTGTGTGGTGTGTCTGTAGACAACATTCCATCTTACCCGGCACTGTCCCAGGAGAATGATGGAGGCACCTTTTCCTGCACAGCCAGGAGACCAATAGGAGCCAGCAACTGAGGGCTGAGCCCGCCCCAGGCTGAAACTGGCTCCCAGGGGCTCCTTTGATGATGATGAAATTGACTCAGAGTGATGTAAAGTGGGCAGCCCTGTCCAGCAGCCGATCTTTTCAGGCAATTATTTGGAAGTAATGAAAGTGAATGCATGACATTTAAAAAGAAACTCCTCTGTCAGCAGGAAAGCTGCCACATTTTCCTGCACCTCTGAGAATACGCTTAGCTTGAAATAATGTTCATTTTAGCCAAGTTGTAAATTACAAGTGTGTCGGGGTCCGAGGGGATTTATTACCATTTGGAAGGAGGTTATTGGGCCTTGTGTGTGGCTGCTGCATATGGTGCATGTTACAAAGTGGCTGTGTCGTGAAGTTTGCAGCCAGGGAAGTACCTTTCTTGCTTTCTTTTTCACTCTTTTTCTTTTTTCCTTTCACAGCTTCTCTCTGGAGGCTTCTTACTGCTAATGTTCCACAGAAACACCAGCAATAAAGAGCACAGTGTTGCAATCTGGTTTTCCAATTGTTGCTTGGATTTGACTGGATACCATTAATGACAAATGACAATGGGCCTGTTGATGAGTAGGTTGGCTGGGCCCCGAGTCTCCTGGATCAGGGGAGGGCAGCAAAGCTGAGGGCCCTGGCATGGTGGGTGAGCAGTGGGGCAGCTGCAGACTCGGAGACCAAAACAGGGCTGAACCCTAAGTGCCATGCTCCTGCCCACTGCCTGGGTGGATAGGAGAGAGGGCCACGGATAGGATGGTGGCACTCAGCTTCCTCCCACCATGGTGGTTTTCCTTTTCTTAGAGTTGTAGACACTCAGGCCCCTGGGACCCACATTTAAAACAACCTTTTCTGGGAGAAGATAGTGCAGGGATGCACTATCACTGGGCAACAGAGAGCATGATGCTGGCCTTGCAATCAGCAGGCATGAACTTGAGTCCTCTTCTGCCACAGACTCTTTGTGTGACCTCAGAGCAATTGATTTCAGCTGCAATTTCTCCATCTGTGAAATAGAAATTAAAAAAAAAAAAAAAACTCACAAAGAAACCCAACGGCCCTCTCAGGCTCCCAGCACTGCCTTCAGTGTCTACATGAGATGAATTATTCTGTGAACACTTCCTGGGCGCTCTGTGGAGGAATGGGTACTCGGTGGGCAGTCATAAGTAAGACGTGGGCTTTGGAAGCACTGTGTAAACTGTACAGGGCATGCACATCCAGGAGTGTTTATGTAATTGCATGTTACATTGTTTTCTGTTGCTGCTTAACAAATTAAACTGCCACACCTTAGTGGCTTAAAACAACAGCCATTTATTATCTCTCAGCTTCTGCGCATCAGGAGCCCTGGTGTGGGATACCTGGGTCCTTTGCTCAGAGTCTCAATGGGCTAAATCAAGGTCACTCAGTGGGTTGTCATCTCTCTGAGGCTCCTGGTCTCTTCCAAGCTCATCCAGATTACTGGCAGAATTCAGTTCCTTGTGATTGTAGAATTGATGTCCCCTTTTCTTGCTGGCTATTGGCTAGATGTCACTCTCAGCAACGAGAGGCCTCCCATAGGTTCTAGTCACCGGGACTCAACTGCAGACCATCTTACAACAAGGCAGCTTGCTGTGACCAGGCCAGCAGAAGCCCTTCTCTCTGACTTGAACTTTTAAAGACTCACCTGATGTTGTCAGGCCCACCCAGAATCATTTTCCTTTAGATTAAGTCAAAGTCAACTGATCAGTAGTCTAATCATGAGCGATATCCCATCCTGTTCATCATTCCTGCCCTACCACCAGGGGAGGGTGTTACACAGGGCGTGTCCCCTAGAGGGCGGGAATCCTGGGGCCATCTTAGAGTCCTGCCTTGCACACATGTCCATGTCAAGATGGCCTGGATATTGCATGTGTGGCCTTGGCCTTTCTTTTGGAGGCAACAAGGACCTATGTCCTTCACCAGCTTTGGTGACAGGAGGGGAAATACCAAGGCCGAGAGCTGTGCTGCAGTTCAGGCCCAATTCGGTCCCTCTGTTTCTGCCTGGTGCACAAGGTGACTCACTCGCTCCTTTGGTTACCAACAGCCCTACAAGGCAGCCTTTCCGGCCACAGGCATGGGTTAACGCTTTTCTTTGTTAGAGTCATCAGAGAATGTCAGAGCAGGAAGGGCCCTTGGCCATATTGAATCAAGCTCTTCCTACAAGAATGGAGACTTAACATAAACTGCAGACTCATAGAAGATTCCCAGGCAGTGGGTCTGGTTTAGGTCTAGGAATCTCTGTTTTTAACAAATGCCCCAGATGACTCTGATGAATGACTAGGTTAAAAACACATGAAAAACACATAAAAACCTTATATCTGAGGTCCAGAGGAATGGGCTGACCTGCTTAATCTGAACGGCCTAGGTGTCCTGCCTGCCTTCTTCAGAACTGGATTTGGGGTTTACAGGTCTGTTTTCACATTTCCCTCAGTGGGGTCTTTTTCCTCTCATAGCATATGTGTGAGCTTTGCCATGCGTGAGCGTGAGAGGGAGCCTGGGCTTGGGGCAACAGGTTGTAGCCTCAAGCCCACACCCCATTTCCCACAGCCCCCCGTGGAGGCCCTCGGGAGGCCCTGATGCTTCACCTCGGCACTGTCACCAACAGTCTCCTACGTCTCACAGCCATGCCTCCCCCAGTCATGTCCTGAGGGGTTCGCGGGTCCAAACCGAGTCGTAGGTGTGAATTATTTAGAGGCACTGGTGGAATATTGTTGTATCAGTAACAGAGACTATAGCTTGTGGCCCTGGGGCATCTCCGCTGAACACTCCATCACTATTTTCTCTCATAAATAATGGAGCAGCTGAATTACTCTGTGTGTAGAGGATTCATACCCTGAGAAAACAAGGTTGTTCTGAAATTAATTTTCTGTACTAAAAGAGTGACAGGAAATCAATTAATCGCATATTATTCTATATGGAGACAGAGTAAAGGAAACAGTGGCAATGGCTCGGGCCAGACGTCAGTGGATGCCCAGAAAGGCTGAGAGCTTTGTCGGGTGTTCCCCTCAAGTGGGGGCCCTTGGAGTCCACACAGCCTGCCAAGGGAGCCACAGGTGGGCACCAGGGGTGGCTGCCAGCTCTGCCTCTGTGCCGAGCATGCTCCTGGCAACTGGGTGGTCACTCCTGTCCCTCCCTGACCCACGCCCCTCCCCCTACCTCTCTTGATCCACCTTCCAGGTAATCAGAAAGAGGTGTGAGGGGGGTGAGGTTTTTCTCTGCTGGTAGCACCTGCCTTTGTCTGCATCCCTCAAGGGAGCTCCTTCTTCTTCCAGTTTGCTTTCAGTTCTCCCACCAAAATTTCATCTCCAGTAAAGATCTCTGATGCTGTTTTTCTCTGAAGTTTAACACCCTGGGCGACTGGATGGGTTGTCTCTCCTATGTATTTGTAGCTGATCAGAGCCCCAAATAAAAGGTGACTTTAACAGTGGTGTTTCACATAATGAAGTCATTTCATTGAGCGAGTTAGTTATCAGGTCTGTGGGACCTCATATGGGTGAGGTGTCCGGGAACTTTGAGGTTACTGACTCATGTAGTCAGCTATCTATTCTGCCTATTTGTAAGATTGGTACCTTTTTGAGAATATAAATCTTTTCTGCCCATAAGGCTGGGAAGGAGGCTGGAACACTCTTCGCTGATAGAATGTAGACGACAAAGAAGACAAAGACATTTAGGATTGCTTGCTCCCAAGGAGAGCAAGGTTAATGCCTCTCCCACACTATTACTTAACATGGGCCCTGTGCGGTCATCCGGCTTCTGTCTCTGTTGTTCAGCAACTCTGTGGTGCCCGTCACTGACCTAGTTAAACACCAAATGTCCTTGTGAGGGGGCTGGTGGCCAGGGAAGCGATGAAGCTGTGATGACCCTGTGACCCACGGCACCTTCCCTGTGTCATCAGCTTGGGTAATGGAGCCACCTGCATGCAAGTAGAGGTGTAATCACACAGGGACGCAGAGGGATGAGGCTGGACTGCAGAAAGGGCACTTACATCAGCTCCCAGGAGATGGGAGGGTTTTGGCATTCTAGCAAAAACTGTTTTCCCCTCCCTGGACATTCCCCCCCCACCCCACCACTGGATTTGGCATGATGTTGAATTGATAGGTTGAAGGCTAAGAAGGTTTTGAAGAAAGCCTTTCTTGCTGGCTTGTATTTTTTGAAGCGGTTAGACTACATTCCCCTCTTTCATTAAAAAGAAACAAATGGGAGAAGGAAGATGGCAGTGCGGTAGGAGGGAGCACATTCCACTTCCCCCTACACATGGGAGAAAAACCTGGCCGATTTACGGTGGAACAGAACAAATAGCCATCAGAAACACAGCATATTTGAAAACAGGAGATCGAAAATTGTAGTGGACATTGAAAAACCAGACAGTAAGGAGAGTACTTCAGAACAATAAGAGCCCAGGGAGCAGCATGGAGACCAGGGTGGGGGCTGAGGCCCTGGGCTGGCGCTTGCCAGGCTCACCACAAGATTAGGGAGGGAGCTGGGTCAACCACTCCCTCCCCAGCCAAACAAGGTTTCAGCAGCACCAGGATAAACCTGGTTGCCTGAAATCTCATAGAGAGGAGTTAAGGTCTCAGTGGCAAACAAGCTGGGGATGTGAATAACCATGCATAACTCTGGGAGGACTGCACGCCGGAGCTCGCATGACTGTCGGTGCCTGCACGCCAACGGAGACAGCTTCGCGAAGATCAATTGGCACCCTAGTGCCATCGGGAATGGCTGCACGACAATCAGCGACTGTGCATGACCACAGATGGCTGCAGGATCATAGACACCTGCGTGAGCGACCGGGGTAGGCGCAGCTGCCTCAGAGCTAGCTCTGAGGAGAGTAGCCCAAAGATAACTGAGTGCTGGACAGGGAGAAAAGTGATACTGTCACCCCCTCGGCCATTGCAGCCAGCAAGACCAGAGAAACTGGCTTGGCAAGATTGAAAACAGCAAGAGTTTTTTTTTTTTTTTTTTTTTTTTTTTTTTTTTTTTTTTTTTTTT